>WNNJ02003085.1:0-170210 GCA_012934845.2 Pomphorhynchus laevis
TGTATCATAAAATAGGAACAATACCTGTGAGGATAATATCGTGCCACAATCTAAAAGAACAATATATATATATTGTTGATGTTAGTGCACAACCTTTTATTACACTATGTTATTATTTATTCGTATATTGTACGTTGTTATTTAAACTGACGATTTTTCTTCTTCAATTGTCTTCATATTTCTTCCCTTCTAAAACAGGACGGAGCTTTGCATAAAATGTAAGATATCTTTTTACAAACTATAAAATGTACGATATCTTTATAGTGGGAATATACTTGTCTTTCGTGATAAAAACGTAGATACAAATAAAGGAATGATGATGGCTGACCCGGGTAACATCTAGTTAGTATGATTTTATCTTTCGATTTTTAAATATATTTTAATGATACAAACAATAAAAACATCAGTGATTTTATTAAGGGATTAAATTCCAGTGTCTACTAATCTGGAGCAATTGCCGATTACTACAACAATATGTAGCAGGATATTATTGTATAGTAGATTTCATCGTATATATAGGTTATTAACCTATTTTCAGCGTATCATCAATTCGCTTGAAAGCTGTCGACACTGATAGAAGTAAAGTGCGCTTAGATATAAATATATAGAGCATGTGTCTTACTAATGCTTTTATTATTAGAAGTAAGATGAAAATATATTTTCGGAATGTACATTTTGTTATTGTTTTGACTTATTGCTTGTTGTTTAGCTTATTGTTAATGACAGAAAGTTTTTTCAACTCTTTCGAGTTTTTTAATATTTGAGGATTTCATATTTTAGCTTATAAATAAGCAAAACAACAGAGTTCACTACACTTATCTGATGCTGTTTGTATTTTTACGTGATTCATGTTATTACGTACAAACAATATGACTGTTTGTTTTAATAATATACTTATGTAACTAACCGAGACGTTTATACATTACTTGACAAATTATAATATCATTGTTTTAAGGTATAATTTGAACTATAATTTATAATCTAGCAGTTTTATAATCTAACCTAACAGAATCAAGAAATGATAATGATATTTTTATCAATAAATTTCTAAAACAATGACTATAAATAGTATAATATAAATAGATAGTCTGCATATCTTTCAAAGTAATTAATACTTAATATAAAATATAAAATAATATATTTTATATTAATCCAAAGCAATCAATATTAAATAATACAGATTATTATTAATAATTTTGAAGGTTGCCATTGTACTTTTATTTCAATCAAATTGCCATTTTTTTAATAAATTAAAAAAAGTTTATTTACTAATAATCTTTAAGAGTAATTTTTGTCTACATCAAATTTGATGAATGTGAATTTCAAATTAACTACTAACTATAGAATTTAGATAATAAAGCTCACTATCTGAGCTGACTGGCATATGCATAGCAATTTTGTGTTTAAATTATATTAATAAACTTTAGCTTAAAGTTGATAGAAAAATAGTTTTGAATAATGTTATATGATATATCTATCATGTATGCCAGAAACAGCATTTGATACGATTTTATTTACAAAAAATAATACGTAAAGTTTTGAAATGTGATTTGACTGATTATTTTCCTGATATACAGCTTTCATTCCTAATAGCTCAATTAACTAAAGACGGCAGTAATTTAGGTATATCGAAATAACAGTATATTTTTATTAAAAAGAAATGTACGAGTAAAATTTGCTTGTATCATGCAATACAAAAGCAAATCCATGTGGAAGTATTATCTTTTGTAAGTAAATTATGTAAAAATAAATTCCTTCATAAAAATTTCTTTGAAAGGAATATCAGTTTAGCATAGTTAACGATACTTATTATCATGATTAAATTATTATATTAACCGAAACTCCATTGCCAATCATCCTACCTTAAGGGTTTAATATCTCATTATCCTTCCATAATCTTATTCATCTGTTAACGAAATACTCTAAAATATTCCATAATCAATAAAACTCGTTTAAGTGATTTATCGTACATCATGCTTAGTAACTAATTTAATTTCGTAATCACATATTTTCTAAGCATTCAGACTAAGCATAATTAATTAATACTAGAAATAAATCGTCTAAACCTGCGCGGTTTTCTAATTTTTCCGATCTGTAAATAACATCACTAATACTACAGCCGTAAATAATTGTTCCGATAGATTTGACTCGATCGATTTTTGCTTTTATAATTCAATTGGATTTACTTAAAATCGATATTATAAAAGATGATAATACGTGGTCTGTTCAGGATTCCAAAGCGTTATCATATGCATAATTAATGTTTGACAGATAGTTATATTTTTTACAGAAATACAGTATTAACCTAAATAAGCTTGAGAATATGAAAATACGGTAAGAACAGAATTGTTATCATAGTTATTAATCCTATTATTTTGATTACTTTTTATCTTGTTATTTCGGCAAATTTCCAAAGTATTTTTTTTGCTTGCACACTGATATATAAATAAATATTTCAGTATATGTATTCAATTTCAATTCGAAATAAAATACAATTGAATTGCAACATAAAAAAAACTATTTAAACACTACAACAATTAGAGTATTTAATAGCAATTGGTCATAAAACTATATAAACACTACAACAATTAGAGTATTTAATAGCAATTGGTCATAAAACATCTCTCAACAAAGCTAGATTGTTCTGTTTAACACGCACAAGTCTAAATATCCATCCTATCTTTAAATATCAAGATTTTATTTTTGGTCAGAGAATTTTAAATTCACATGAATTTGCTAAATATACGATAATGGTTATTGGCATGAAATAATAATGAAATTCAAAACATTGTCATTTAGTTAAATGGACGAAAAATGCTAAATGATCAATTTTGGTTTAATAGAGTAACTGCCTGCTTTTTCGTACTGGGTTAATGAACACCGATCGAAATCTAAGGTAAACTTATCTTCCTAAGTATAATGCTTTGCAGCATCGACTATATAAATTATCCAATCGTCGATCAATCAACTTTATGATGTACTAGATAATTTACGAATTAACAACTGACACCGATATCACCATATATATAGTATTTTGGAAGCCTAAGCAGTGAATATATATATATATATATATATATATATATATATATATATATAGATTTTATCGTATGAGATCATGAAGATCGATTGAAATCGGGTCTGGTGATCCTTTGATGGATTCTTATTTATGTAATGAATAGTTGCTAGGTCACACGAGGTGACTTTCGCATTGAAAACCAGCTACAGAATCCTTTCTTCATGATATCCAATTCCATACACCCTGACTACTAACGGCGCCATTGCCACAACCGTTTTCGTTTCGCCCGCTTTTTGCCACATGTTGGTAGCCCCGGGCTCGTCAGAAGGCTGACTACCAACTCTTCGCCTTTTGAAATTTGACTTATCCGAGATTCGAGCTGTCGCTCTCCGTACTTGGCTTGCGCTCTTGACTGCTAGGCTACGAATCCAGGATTAACAGATTTCACACAGTATATGAAACCTTCCATCATGATATCCAGAAACTGCATTGTCCGAGATGCTTCTCTGGCATGCTTATTATAGATTTTATCGTATGAGATCATGAAGATCGATTGAAATCGGGTCTGGTGATCCTTTGATGGATTCTTATTTATGTAATGAATAGTTGCTAGGTCACACGAGGTGACTTTCGCATTGAAAACCAGCTACAGAATCCTTTCTATATTATATATAATCAAATTGTTGCACTGCTGCTGGGACCCTAACGGAGTACTCATATGTATTCATAAATATTAATACACCAGCTTTAATAGAGAGATATTAACTTTATTCAAAACGTTTCGCCATATATGGCTTTTTCAATTGTATGTTTTTAAGAAACCAATTTTTTTTAAGAAACCATATATATAATACACATATATCATTAATTAATCAGAACATCTATTTCATATCTTTAATTTGTTTAGATTTATATTTAAACAGTTATGAACAAATTCATATTCTATAAAGCAAAGCCAGCTATAATTGGACTAATTTTACCTCCTATCGGAACATCTTTTATCTGTTTAAATATAGATGTTCCTACTTTTAAATAATTTTGATTTATCAAAATATTTAAGGATTCTATTAATCCAATTTTATCCATATATCTATATTTACTTGATGGTTTAATTTCTGTTACATATGCGTTATAATTATTATAGCATATATACGGATATCTTTTTCCGAATATAAGATTAATTAATTTTACTAACGCTTCCTTAATATATACTAAATCTAGATTTGTATAAATCGTACTAAAATCTTACGCATTTATATTTTAAAAATTTATTCCTTTTGTCTGTTCTAAAAATTCTTTTGTAGAATTAATACTGAAGTAGTGTTTTATACCAGTATTAATTTCGATTATCCTACAATATTTCTTGAAGTGTGCTTTAATTACTTTTAATATTTTATTTATATAAACAGAAAGCGTTTTTAATGTACATTTAAAAGCACTACACATGAACCTAGGTTTTATTGGATTTCTATATAATTTTGGATTCCAATATAATATAGGTATAGTTTTATTATCTGATTCAATTTTTATACCCTTTTTATTTATTATAGAAAAATGACTTGTAATAATTGTTTCTCAATCTAAATATACTATATCCAACTTAAAAACTTTATAAGTCAATTCATAAAAATGACGTTTATTTTAAATTTCAATTTTTTATTTTAACTTGATATAAATTATAAAAAATCTTATTTAACAATTATTTATTTTATTATTTAATTATTAAATTTTGATTTAGCATTATTATGTTTTGTTTATTTTATAATTATATTAAATACGTAGACTCTGTTAGCTGATTTGATTTATAAACAATTTATTTTGTTGTATTCTGTTTATTGTACAAATCGGGATAAAATTTGAGATACAAGACAATCAATGATTTATGAAATATAATTTTATCTCGCGTATGTAAATAACATGCCAATAACATCGAATTAGTTAATAGTAAAAAATAATTTATTTGTTAATAATGAGATATTTGTATAAATAATAAAGTATTTTTAAAACCCAAAAAATTAAATAAATAACATTTCAAATGAAAATTTTACCTCTTCAAAAAATAAAAGGTTCATAATAGTTATCTATTTCCTTTCATATTGTACTATCACCAGCTTCCAAAATAAGTGTATTTATCGGGCGCTCATTAACATGTCTATATTTTTCATATTTATTATAAAGGAAAATATGATAGCTGTATTCTATAAGAACATTTTTCAGAACTAGAAAAGAATATGAATGCAATGAACGAAATAAACACATGTTTTAAGCTGTCTTAGAAGCAATCGACTCAAAATTATCACGTTCACGATTTCTCTTAAGCGAAATTGAGCTTTACAGTTCTCAATTTTCATCATTGTATTATTATACAACAATGTGTATGCTTCAAAGTATTTTGCACGTGTGATGAATTATCCACATTTGTGTACTTTATCTGACAAAGATCATTATCGACTTTAAGTATCCATTAAAACTTGCGGATAAACACGAAATAAAAGCTTTCTTTCAATATTTGTTAAATGAAACGTGCAAATACGATCATTATATTATTGACACACCTGCATTAATTGTGGGTTTGGAATAATTTGGATTTGGAAGTGCATCTCTTATGCGTTATCTTCCAGGAACGGAAAACTTGCGTCGTTATTACTTTCTGTTAGATTGACAATATTTTCTACTATCTGATCATATATAGTTAAAGTATAATCTTATTCATGTTCACTCCATTAAAATAATAACACAAAAACATACTCTATAACATACTCTTAAATGTTATGTATCGATAAATCAATTTCAGTTATTCCCTTTTCCAATGAAAAGTCTATAAATATAAACTTTTTATTTAGTTCGTACTGCTCATTGATTATTCCACGAAATAAATGCGAGCATGTTGTTGGATATAATCGCCAGTAGATGGATGATAATTAAGTCACTTTTAATATCGGAATCTTCAAGATTAAATCATAATTTTAATGCACTGTTTGTCAGAAAAGCACAAAAGAAATGGTAGTTATCCAAAGAACGTTAATAAAGATTGCAAATCATTTTCAAAACGACTGCATTTATTTGTGAATTCCTGCTGCGCACTAAAAAATGAATTCACTTTATTTTTAAACAAACCAGCATCTATGCAATTATCAAAACCAGTAACGAAGTCTCCAACTTCGAATCAAAAACAACAACTTTTCGATGCTCATATGTTGCAGTCTGCAACAAAATCAATTGTTCGAAAGTCAAAAGTATCCAAAGGCAGGCCATTAAATATTGGACTTTCTACCTCACCGTATTTTACTAATACCAGACAAACACATATTCTAAAGTTAAACAGGATAGAAGATATAAATGAAAAAGAACTTTGCGATGATAATCACAAGTTGGCAAAACAAGTTAAATTTATTATATTAAGAACCGCTTCGTTTTGCCAAGTCGATGATCCAAATGCCATTTCAGAAGAATGTAGCAGTAAATATGCTGCGAGTTCATATTATACACTTCCATCTGTTTCTTCGTCGTATTCATCGTTTCCTTATAAGCCTAATATTTTTTATAGTCAGAATCATAAAGCACTGTGTCCGTTATCATATCAAACTAATGATATTAACGATGGTCCAAAACGTATATCAAGAAATAGAAAACGTATTAAACTTTTGCGTTCAAAAACAATAGACGCTAACATCAATAATAATGGTAATAATAACAGAGTCCTGACCTATCGGTCATATAGATCTGCTGATGTTGCTAAAAGAAATAACGTTCACTCTATAAATGCTACGGTAGCTGGTAAGGTTGAAGAGACAAAGATGGTTGGTAAATCGCAACAGCGATGCTACAAATGCACAGGATACTCTAATGCCTGTCAAAAGAATCTTGAGGATAAAATCATTCGCATTGTAAATGATATGCGTGATCTTAGAAATGGGTTGAATGAAAATAATAAGCTAATTAGGTGGTTAAATCAATACATTTCGTTGGGCTATGACATTAATAGCGATCGCTATATTAATATTACTACAAGTATATTAATGAAAGATGACGCAAACAAGTGCTTGTCAGGCAATATTTTGCAGCCAATACCTGTGGCCATTAGTAAGACCGCATACGAGCCAGATCACGTAGAAGGTATGTTTTTGGACTAGGTGAAATTGAAATCGGCTATAGCAATTAAAAACATTAAGATTTAAATAACGACGAAAATCAAAACAATAATGATCATAAAGAACTTGCGCACACTATAAATTACCGGCTTCAAAGATACAATAACAGCGACTTCTCAATGTACATTATTAATCCTCGAATAAATTGGAAACAATTGACAGTCGTTAATAATTCACTGAAAATTGTTGAAATAAATACTATAATACCATTCACGGGTATGTAATTATATGTTCACTTCCTCTGTTTTGTCTAATGAGAATTACTTAAATTTTATTTTTAACATTTTGTGCTATAAAAATTGATTATAATTATCTTTTCTATGATTGTTGATGTCAGACGAGAAGACATTAAATGAATTGATATGCGTTAGCAATTTAATACGTTTAATTTTATACTATTTGGAAAAACCACTCTTTAAGAAAATTTTCTAGCTATTGATTATGATAGTTTTGGTAGCTAATAATATAAACTAATATAAACTGAAAATAGTTTATATTATTTTTATTTTGGCTATGAATTTAAAAAAGGCGGTCTATTTGTCGTTATCACAAACATAAGTCATGGAGCTACTAAGGCACGTCACATCATTACTTTCAATTTAAGAAAAATTGCTAAACTTACATTTTTTGGCTAAATTCAATCACTATTCCAATAAGAAAAGTGCTTAAATCTGTGATCTGTGATATTTATTATAAATTTAATACAAATCTATTATATATAATATTTTTATTTGTCTTTTTTTATTATTTCTTTAATTTAAAACTCGTCAAAGAAGGTAGTTGCCTGGGGAGGGATATAAAAGGATGCCACATTTCATCTTTGCACTGCTGCGCAAATTCATTGCATGAACCAGCTGAATGCTCGTTTATCTCGGGTTGTCCGCCCCAACCAATAACAAAGCTGCCTCAACAACGCAGAAGCGCTTGGGCCTACCGCGCCTAGTGTTTCGATGATGATGATAAGAACGAACAAATACTGTCGATCATCGAAGCAGCTGTATTTGGTTCGTTTGAGCTGCTCCGCGTGAGCTTCAATAGCGCTAGCGGAATACACTGCATGTGTGAAATGATTGACGGCCAGGCGGTTCAAACAAGTACAATCCCAAACAAGTATACATCCAGCTTCGAATGGCATAAGCGTTTCACCATCGGGTCGTTTGCCGTCGTCTCGCGCTAAGCCTGCCGGTTTGAGTCTGGACGTCGATCCCGAGGCGGCCATAGTCATTATTAAAATCTCGTTGATCGCAACATGTCTATGGTGACGAGACGTTATCCTGTTGCAGTCTAAGGCATGAGTATTGTGCCGCGGTACCGACACTTGGCAAATACACCGATGCAGTTGAAAGCATTGAACATCTAGACCCAACGCCACAGCGATAGAAATAGATCGGTCATTAAGTCGTGTGCTGACTTATGTGATCGGTAGTGCTTCAAGGAACACCGCTGACCACTTTGATGCTACTGCAATTAGTCAGGATTGATGTTCAGTTCTCTGTGCTTCGTCGACAAGCCTTCGTTGGCACGCTTCGTAGTGTTCGTCTATCCACCGTTTTTAAGATATTTGATCTGACGGAATTGTCTTCCGAAATGCCGCGTTGCATTGATTTGTGATATTTTCTCAGTCGTATTCTGAAGGGCGAAGGATTAACGGCGGACAGTTCAGTAACATTATATTTTTCAGTTCCATTGTGTCCTTGATGGATGAACCGTAAGCAGGAATGGCGGCCTACAATGCCTGGCAAACACCGAGGCCTCCAAGACGAATTGGTAATGTCGCTTGCCTCAAGGCCTCGTTGGGTAGTGCCACATTAAGTATTTCGCTCAATAGTCTTCGAACTTCAGTGTCGAAAAGTTGAAGCATTTTATTTTTGTAACAGGAGGTTTATCTTTTATTATACAAAAACCAATTTTAGTCTTATTTTCTAAATGAATTTTTCAATAAACAATAATAGCTGTGATTATGATTTAATTGTGTAATTATTCTTTACTAGATTTTAATAGAAACAACATTAGAAAAAATGAATTTATTCTAAATTTAAAAATACTTCTGCATTTAACATAGGAAAGTGGAATATTAAAAATGCATATTTTTATGAGAAATCAGGATCATCTTTTACGATTAAAAATGATACGGTGATGCAATGTTTTTTATTCAAATTCCAGAAGCGTACTCTTTAAGAAAAAATAAAAGATACTACAATGTTAAATAACAAATCATATATTGATTAAAAATTTATACTATCTAAATGCTGTAGATATAATAGGCCGTTTTATGCAATATAATATTTCGATATCAAATCAGTGCTATGTTATCAAGAATTGTTGTTATTCATTATCAAGAATTGTTATCAGTTATCAACGTCGTAAATTATAATCTTAAGTGATACATTGTTGTAAATACAATTAAATAATGTTTTTAATCATATTTTTATAGTTAATTTCAATTAACTTTATTCTTGATAACTACAGCATCTTGTGATTTTTGATTTTCGTCATATTACGTTTAATTTGCTTGCATTCTTACTTAATTCGATATTTTTTGGCATTTTCAATTGATTTTTAGTAATATACACTTTTTAAGAATATATGGCTATGATAATATATTTGGTTATATGCATATGACCCCATATATAATTACCTGCCATTAAGAATATCTAGGATTACTTACGGAATATAGTGCGAATAAATGTGCGTTGATGTCAATCGAATAATAACCTAGGTCTTAACGACAACCTAAAGGTTCATCTGCAAAAATCAGACGTGTATCCTAATAGAACAAGACATAATACTGATGTTCGACAAATATGTTCGGCTCAATATTCGGTTCACAGAAAATATGAACAGAAGATGAAATAACGAACAACATTTGCGAAGTCCAACACTTACAGTGGACAACTCTGACATCTGGCCTAAAACACACATAATTCTTCCTTCGTTCGTAAATGTATGATACAACAATTTGAAGATAATGAAGCATGTATATCCTACTACCTTACTCAAGGAACTCGTCGAACGTTATCTCTAAATCTACAAAACACAAGTGACCTGGTTGAGCGAACTCCCAATACCCTTCGAAAATTGTTAAGAGAATGAAAAGTTATTTCGTTGTTCAAATCGGCATTGCTACTCTTATAACTGAAGGAGAGTGAGACCATTCCGCGTGAATTTCTTGTAAAACATGTAAGCCAGATGCGAAAGAATGACGAATGCCGTTTCGTCATCACAATGACTCATCAGTGACAGATCCCTCCCACTACTGGATGCGGAGGAGGATTGGCAGACGGCAATCAATGAATGAATCAGTGTGAATGATGTACTAGAAAATTTTCTAGTAAGATCATAGAGTACTAAATCAGTACTACAGCTTCACCAAAAAGGATCATTAGCAAAAGCACTGGCAAATGCCAGCGCAGGTCTCTTTCATATCGGCTAACTTTTATCATGAAGAAGTTATATCATTAACTTATATCACTCTTATAACTGTTTATTAACTATAGGTCGAATCTTTAACAATAAGTCAACATCATTTTCGTCCAAATTAGAAAGTCCGTACTTTTTAAACACTACATTTCAAGTATCACTGTCGTTACTAACATGACAATTAAAGTTGCTCAGTAAAAAACAGGAATGTCCACAAGAAACTATTAAGTACAACCTGGAGATATCCACAAAAGCTAGATATTCTGAGTAAATGTTAGAAACAGACATACACAACAGCTAACACTTTTATATCTTTGAGTTTAAGTCGAAGGTAAACAGTTCCTTCGTTTACCCGATTAAACTTATCTTTCACAAACGACAATCGAAAACTTGTAGAGTATCCCTACAACTGAATTCCATTGCTGTCCATGATGGTTAGTCTATTTTGTAAGGCGTAACAATCATCAATCGTAAGAACCTAGATTCAAATATGAAAATGTAACTACAAGGTTAAAAAGAAACAACGCCTGAACACAGAATTTTGAAAAGCTCAGATATACCATCGCAAGGCGGAAGCGGACGAAACAATACCGAAAATACTATCTATTAAATTTACTCATTCAAATGTTTTAATTTTAAGTCATAAAATTTTAACGTATACAATTTTATAATATAAAATTTATATTTGATACAACTACATTGGTGTGCCAATTTATGTTCGTTTTAAATAGCATTTTAAACACGATAATATCAATAATTTTTTATTGAAATGTGCATGCCATCTCACTGACCCTTTTAAAGAAAAAATAACACAAAAAATTAATTCGGGAAGAATTCATAGGCATTTACAACTCAATCAATCGTTTGGTATTTTTAAATAATAGTCAGACTTATTGCCCTGCATCATTTCCCCTGCAGCATTGACGTGGATCGATTCCAGTATCATTGAGGGAAATAATTATCCTCAGTTTCAAGCACAGTGGTATTATCAAAATCTACTTCATGGTTATTGTTAAGAACATGATTCAAAATTGCGATTAAATGTCACCTCTCATTTCCGCTTAACGATAATCCTGATTCTTTATTAATAATCAACGTTTAGAATTTCCAACGTAAGTAACATTACAGTCTTTGCATTTTATTTGGTATAATATAACCGCTATATTCTTTTTGGGTCTCCATTTAAACCGACGTTAAATTACGTTTGTGGACAATATATTCTTGCTTTATCGTTACTATTTTTCCTTAGATTGTTAGTCGTTTCAGACTCATCCGCAAATGTTGAACGTATAAAGGATGTAATCTTCTTGGTCACATCCGAACTTTTAAATAAATATATTTTGATTTGAATAAATATAGTTTGACGAATTGTCTATTTAGGGAAATCACGATATATTAATACTGCTTCCACAATTTGTCTCCGATGGGGTGGCTAAAAGCAAAGCAATTGCGATCTCGTTTCTTTGAATGTATATTAAAAGCTGAGAGATCCAAATGGATTTGCGCGGATGTGACAAGACCTTCTGATTTTAGCTGATAAAACTTATCTTTCTTGAATATATTCCAAAAGGAGACAGAGGGTTTTAAGGCGAGCAATGCCAGCTCTATCCCAATTCAGCTGAATTATGTAATGAAAGTTTAAATATCCTTTAAATAGAGTTTGCCTGAAGGAGTCAGAATGATTAGAATTGTGAAGCATTTTAGTTAGGTTAGAATTGTAGAGCATTTTAGTTAGGACCTTGCTTTTTGTTTACTCGTAACAGAAAATACAATCTTTACATGTAGAAGTATCGCGGTAGCTTGCTAATAGATGTAGAAATTAAGTTGGTACATTACTTGCATCATATAAAAGTTGATTGCTGCTTAGAAGTTCACATGATTGTATCAATGTGGTATATTATTCTCAGTAAGGTATCTTTATCTATTTGCTATTGAAATAAGTCGTTCGATGTTTTCAAGTTTTATTGCGACGTCTAAATACATAAACTAATTCAACAACCAGTTCTGTCGTTGAAGTCACAGTAATGAAATTTTAATTATTATCTACAATTGATCTATTATATTTATGAATATGATAAAATCAGCATATATTTAGCGCTTTTCGAATTTTTTTTACTAATTTTCTAACTTTCATCAAATATACCTGTGCTTTTGTTTTGCATAACCATCATCGATTATTAGATCTAACAGGTCGCGATTTTGATGTATATCGCCTAGTCGAATATGTGTATTGGTTATACTAATACGCGTAACCTCTTTACATAGTGTAATATCTAAGCAAGGCAATACAATAATTTAAAGTAAGGTAATATTTAACCTTCGAATGAAGGGCAGTGCGAAGAAGTTATGTAGGAGTAAAGTTGATGATGTTTTATAAATCGAATGATGCCTTGACGGTTCCGGACTCAACTAGTTTCCTGAATGGCAATAACGTCTGCAGCCCGGCCGTGCAAAATACGAAGGGCAAAAGCACCTCCCAAATTCCAGTAGATATTCTGTGAAAAAGTGGTTGGACTACTTCTCACTGCATCGACTTATCTTGCGAGAAGATGTTGGATCCTTAGTAGAGTATTAAGTAGGAGGGTCAAACCTGTTATGGACAATGATTCCCTAAGGCTTAGTCTTCTCATCCGCTTTGGTGTTGTGTTGCCTTACTAGCGGGGAAGGTTTCATCACGTTTTTCGCCAGTTATTGTTAATTGTTAACTTTTATTTTCGTATCATTAGAGTATGTTAATGCCGAACGTTTGGATGTGGAAGAAGCACCGATGGAATTATTGTTTGTATAAATAATTAACTTAGTGATGGTTTGATGTATCATTTCAGTTAAGTTCTATGAAAATTCTTCAATTATTTGATTGACGTATTTTAAAGTGACATTATTTAAACAAGAATGAAGGGAGGCATCTTTAGAGAATGTATCTATATGTTTGATTTTAAGATGTATTTTCTGAGTCTTTAAAAGAACATTTTTGATAGTCTTTAAAATAAGAACATTTCCTGATCTATTCTGAGTGATTACGTGAGCGATTGAAGCGGGTATGTGAATTGGCTGAGGGGAATTGCTCATATGTGAGAGTGTCTAATTATTTGCAAATGGGACATATATGTTCAGCCATGCAGGTTGGTGCTCAGTGTCCCTATCTGTGACAATGTTGGGCTTGTGTCCATCCGTGACCTTGTAAGCGCATATGTGTGTATTTGCCACTATAAATATTTATTTAACTTGAATGCATATGTGAGCTGAAATTCATTGCAAGTGGCAGCATGAAAACCAGTGATCCGGCTAGCGGATCACACAACTAGGTAGGTTTCTAGTAGATCGTTAGAATACGATACCCTACTGAAAGTAATATACAGCAATGTATATCTACACAACTGGAGCAGTCAGCCAAGTAGATGTAGAGTTGAATCAAGATACAGACGTCCTGAGTTCAAATCCGATCAGCATCAGTGTACGGAGAAAGCAGATAATAAGGGTCGAAACGTGAAATGTAGGTCTGGGTCAGCAGCTGATGAGACCCACCCAGACTGATTAGTAGCGTCCTGCTGTATCAAGAATAGGAACAACACCTGTGAGGATAATATTGTGCCATAACCAGAAGAATAAATATTTATATAATGTTAATAAAATGGAAGAAAGTATATCCCTTTTCGTTTATGAATATTATTTCTAGATTAGTTCTTAGAAAAGGGATGTTAGCAGTTTTATAGAGTAAACGGCATTATCTAGCGTTGTGTTCGTAAAAGCTATTAAAATATTACTAGTCCTCGACCTTTCAGTGTTCAGCAAGATTAAGGTTGTACAATTTCAAATAATCGTTTGCAGGTTAATCGATGACAATAAAATGGAAGAAAGTATATCCCTTTTCGTTTATGAATATTATTTCTAGATTAGTTCTTAGAAAAGAGATGTTAGCAGTTTTATAGAGTAAACGGCATTATCTAGTGTTGTGTTCGTAAAAGCTATTAAAATATTAGTCCCTCTTTCCCTTGATATGCCTGTTGTCTGTTATGTTATATTTTGTTAAAAGTTCCTCGACCTTTCAGTGTTCAGCAAGATTAAGGTTGTACAATTTCAAATAATCTTTTGTAGGTTAATCGATGGCAATTTAAATACGGTAAATCTTAACATACAAGCAGAGTTATAAATAGTTTTGTTGGCAGTGCTTTTGAACGGCATTAGTAAAGTAGTAAAATAAGCATGGTGATTAGGGAAGAAACGAACAAAAGATTACCAATATCAATGTGAATTTAGTCAAAGAACAATCCAAACAGGTTAGTAATAATGTAATGATAGCAAACAACAACCAGGAAGAGTTTCCACGATCAAGAAGCTCGCAAAATTGGTAAGTATCACTATAAATACACCACTTGCTTGATAGCAACACTTTAACACTATTTTACGAAGTTTCGTATCGAAGTTCAATAATAGAGTTATTTTAAACTAGGTAAAAACCTGCATTGGCTCATATCGATTATCTTCATCTCTCCAGACATTGCAGAAGAATATATTAAATATTTTTCAAATAACTTATCGAACTGTGGTACGGCGAATTACAAGCCTGTCAAGGCGAAAATCAAAATCAATAACATCCACCCCGATCTGTCTGTAGATCACATATCTCTACTAGAACAGACTTTTGATACTTCCAACATCAAATTTATCCCATGAAAAGGGTATATCTCCTCTCCGTGGCGCTTGCCACTACGTCAGCACACAATGCAAAATGGCTTGCCGGCCTGCAACGCATTTATGGGCTGCAATTTGACCTTTAAACACTTATCAAGCACATATCCCCACAGCACCGACTGTCGCAGGTGAGAGTATCGGGGTTCGAACTGCAAGCATCCCCAGATATGCGGAGTATGTGGGACCGATGACCATGATTAGGAAAAATGCATTAGTCCTGCTACATGCTGCAATTGCGGGAAGGGCCAATCCGCGTGGTCCCGCAAGTAATCAATATTTAGGAATATCAGGATAAACATGCTATTTCTGCTTCGACCCAACATGTCACGTCATTCCGTGACTCGGCGAAAAATTCCTATCTCTCGGAGACAAAAATTTTGAAAATCATTGACATTAATCATAAAGAAAATTAGATGTAGTTAGAGGTGATGATTAAGATGTTGGTAGATACCCTAGCCCTTCTTCCAACTTTTTGTGATCTCAGAACCCAACTCCAACAAGCAGACGGCCCAGACCAACCTGGTATCAGTTAAATTATATATTAAAGGATATAAATCTAAAATAAACAATAAGGCCGAAGCCATGGGAAGTGATGATAACTCACCTAGCAGCAAGGGTTAGGAAAGTGGTCAATCTATGAGCGCTGGATGTAGGTATGATGAGCTTCCCACCTCTAATCCAAATTAGAGGGCTGCTTGCTCACCCAGGTAACACTAATGTAATGATAAGTAGCCTTACAGCTTTTTCTCTGAACATTGTTCAGTGGAATTCACGAGGTGCTTCTGCCCTCAGTCTTTTAGCTGGTCGCGATACAGACTTCTTTAGCTGGTTATGATACAGACTAGATCTATCCTATCAACCCAGGGCATTACTCGATTTATAGCTAAGCACATAACCGCCCAATTTATTCCGTATATAACCCCATCTCACTTTTGCGGTTTACTATCTATTCTCTTTCCTCTATCTTGAACTATCACCCCTCCCAATCTTTACACATAGAGTAAGATACCTGAGATTTACCATTACGGTTTAATGGCCATCCAGATCAGAATTGAATGATTCAAGAGTGTCCTGAAGAGAGCTAGATGGACTCTAAAACGAGATCAACATCTGTCATTAAGAGAGAGTGCTCAGGTGTGCCTTTGCTCCACCCAGGTAATTTCAGGATTAGTCTTCTTCTCTAGAGAACATCCCCCCCAGAGCAAAGGCATATATTTATGAGGTTCCTTATATCTACAATACCTACCATAGTACGCCTCGATTGAACCGTCAGGTATGTGAGAGATCCTGAGTAGTTCAGTGGGAAAGCGGTGAGTTGATGTTTGCTGGTGGACCCTAACCCCACTGGAATGGTATACTAACAAACTGACTGAAGACTACAACGATCACGATAACTTAATGTTGCATTTTTCAGCAGATGATTATGTTTTTTACTTTTGATTTTGAACTTGATGTGCTTATATCTATCATGCATGTATTTTATTCATAACAAAATCTTTATCTTTATTATAAAGTAGTAAGATACTCCTGTTTCATTCGACTACTTATGCTTATCGTAATTAGATTACTTTGTAATTAGACTTTCCTTTTTTGGAAAATAATTTAAACTCTCTTACCTTGAGTAACTGTATCAAGTGCTTATTACCTCTTAAGTTTCTACTGTTTAGAACAGGATAATCAAACATGTTTCTTCAATGCTTTAATCGTTCGATATGTTCAATTACAAAGAATTTATTAGAATCAAATCGGCTAACTGAGTCTACGTATTTAATATAATTATAAAATAAACAAAACATAATAATGCTAAATCAAAATTTAATAATTAAATAATAAAATAAATAATTGTTTTATGATTTTTTATAATTTAAATCAAGTTAAAATAAAAAATTGAAATTTAAAATAAACGTCATTTTTATGAATTGACTAATAAATAACAGACATTGTATCAGAATAAGGATTATAGGTCATCAAGTGGAACTGCTATGCTATTAGGTTTCGGCCCCTAATTCCTCAACCCAATATAGCAGCGGGCCAAATACATGCTAATGACGTATTTGCTTTGATAACACTATCTAGTATCTTATTCTAATACAAAGTGTATTATTTATTATCCATCCCTAAACATTTTCCGCTAATGACTTTAAATTTATTTTTAATATTATTGTGTTGATTTATATATTTTACTATGTTCTGTTTGATAATATTTTTATAGTAACCCAGTTTAAAATATGCACCTATTAAATTATTTAAATGATTTTGAAGAAAGCCAATATCATTACATATTGTTGCAATTCTTAAAATTTCATTATTTAATGTATTATATTTTATATTATATGGTATGCATGAATGCTCATGCAAAAATGCGTTTCTTGTAAATTTAAATATATCATCTTTACTATATAAGTTGATAATAGTTTTAATTTATGTTAATTTAATGTTCATATCAAGATATATACCTTCTTTATTATCAATATTGGTTTTATTAAGAATAAGGCTACCTGGATGAATTTGTTTGCTTATTAAATAAAAATTATTAGAGTTAAATACACATATAAAATTAATATATCAAAACATATTTAATATCTTTATATAATTTAGATTTAGATTTATTTTTTAAACAGTTATGAACAAATTCATATTCTATAAAGCTTAAAAATAAGTCAGTTATAATTAGGCTACTATTACCTTCCATTGGAACACCTTTTATTTGTCTAAATATAGATGTCCCTACCTTTAAATAATTTTGCTTTATTAAAATATTTAAGGATTCTATTAATTTAATTTTATCCATATAATTATATTTGCTTAATGACTTAATTTTAGTTAAATAGGCATTATAGTTATTATAGTATAAATATGTATTTTTTCCGAATATAAGATTAATTGATTTTTCTAATGCATCTTTAATATCTGCTAAATCTAGATCTGCTTTAAGCGTATTAAAATCGTACGTTTTTATATTCTGAAAATTTATTCCTTTTGTGTGCTCTAAAAATTCTTTTGTAGAATTAATGCTGAAATAGTGTTTTATACCAGTATTAATTTCGATTACCTTGCAATATTTTTAAAGTGTGCTTTAATTACTTTAAGTATTTTATTCATATAGACAGAAAGTGGTTTTAATGTACATTTAAAAGCACTACATATGAACCTAGGTTTTCTTGGATTTTTATGTAATTTTGGATACCAATATAATATAGGTATAGTTTTATTATCTGATTCAACCTTTATACCTTCTTTATCCATTATAGAACAGTGACTTGTAATAATTGTTTCTAAACTTAACTCACTACGTTCATATGTTGGGTTTATATATAAATCATTAAAATTAACCTCTTTCATTAGTATATCATAATAAAGCTTTTTGCATATGAAGACAAAGTTATTACTAGCTTTATCAATAGTTGTTATTATATAGTTATCCTTTAATTTAGTAAGTTCTGTATACATATCTTTATTAATTTGATATTTCCTTTTATAATTGTTTGTTATTCAGTTTCTCTAATGTTTCTAATATTATCGTTACATATTGATTTCAATTCTTTATTATAATTACAAATTTTTCGTTCTAATGGCGGTAACAACTTATACCTTATTTTAGGAATATATTTACTTAAATCTGATCATATTATTTCTTTACTTTTAGAATTATTTAAAAGTCTACCTACATTTATATTATCTATACATATATTAATGAATTTTATGGTCAGTGCATATTTTTTCTTGTTATTATTAATGTTCATTGTCAGATTATAGTATTTTATATTATAATAACTGTCTATTATACAACTTAGCCTATCATAGTCGTTAATTAATCTTTGATTTATTGAACATATGATATCTTTAGAAAAACTTCTTATATTTACATAAAGATCTTTTAGCTTATTATCACTTAAAAGTTGTTTTAATATTTCTAATTGTTCATTTATATACATATCTTTTTTAATATTTTTAACTCTATTTTTCCTATTCCTTTTATCACCATGACTTCTTGGTTTGCGTTTAACCGGATTATTATAATATAGTTGTTTATTATGTATTATACTACTCTGCCAATTCATTGTACCACGTCATTTAATCCTAATGAGTACATGGAATTAAGCGTTTTAATCCAAAAATCTTCTTTATCTAATAGTTTTTGATTTAATATTGAAATGTTTTCTTCGATAATATGTTCTAAAATAAATAATTTACAGTTTTTAACATCATGTCCTATTAATCTCATATGTTTATGAAATATAGTTTGACTATTATGCTGTATATTATATATGTGTTGCCTAAACCTATTTTTTAACATTTGATATGTTTTTACTATATATTGCAATCCACATGTACATTGTATTAGATACACTACACCTGCGGAATTGCAGTTACAATACACAACTTAATTAAAAATCGTTCGTTTATTTATAAAATGAAGGGTGACGCGCTTGTGTATGCTAAAGGGATCTGATCCCCATGGACCGTGATGGATGAAGTGAGAAGACTGTGAACTTTACGACTGATTGCTGTGGTCTTTTATAGGTTAAGTATGTTATTAGTTGCATACTTTAGTAAAAGAATCTAATAATAAAGATTTTATTAAAAAATACAACCGTATGTGAAAAAATTGTCAAAATTAGAGTATATAAGCAAAATCGAAGGATTACAGTACCACACAAGGAGAGGATTCTAGCAGACGGAGGCCAGCGGTCTTATCGCATGATCTCCAGTGAGACACCTTCGGAACTTAGCAGAGAAGTTTAGTTGAGTTTGCTTTGTAGTAAGGTTTATTTTCTTTTGAATTTCCAACATGTTACTGAATCAGAGAAACAACCACAACCGGAAGCTACGAGTCTCTGTAGAACCATTGTTTTTTCCACACTACAGTGGTAATTCCCATAATCGTTGTTGTTCTCCATCAGCGCTATAGTCGCAAGGTAGTTATTCCAATAACCGTTGAAGTCATTGCTACTGTTATCTGACAGAACATCAATTATACCAACAATATTAAGGGCATCAGCAGTGTCAACCACAGAACTATAGGCCAGGTACCCTCACAATCCTCATCACTGTCGTTTCCAGTTCTGCTATCAGTAAGAGCATCATCATAATCACTTTCTGTTTCGATTCTGTAATCAGAAAAGTCTCCAGATCGTTCATCTGCATCGTCAATAGATCCCACGTTGATTCCTCCATGAACATACACAGTGTCATCAAGGCCCTTAATAGATAGTTCATCACAACCGTAACCTATGAATTTCTTAAGGTTGACTTCGACATTGTAAATGTAAACACGCAATGTACCCATCGCATTGAGAAAATTCAACATTGTTTAAGAGAGCGTTCAAAGCGTTCAAAACCATCCTCCCGATAATCCGCAGTATCCCCCCCGACGACTGTCTAACGTTGTCAATGACTCCAAAAACAATTCATAATCAAAATTCATTAGATCAGCTGCCTCATAGTTAGTTTTTTAAAAGTTACTTACAAATTCTTTTGAAGCTCCGACGTGTACAATTAAAAAAATTTCGGTATATTCATTATATTAAATGTTGCAAAAGAATATATTATTATGTATAATTACACACCAACGTTGTTATTTTGTGACTTAAAAATAAATGAAAACTTGTGAGTCTTTTAATGTTCGTATTGAAATGCTAATGTACATAATAGTGAAGATAAAATCGATAACTTTCGACAAGAGAGCATATACAAATTTGTCAATGAAAGGTAAAATAAAATAATTTTTTAATTCGAAATTTTAATAAAAGTCAAAGTTTTTTAAATTTTCAAATATTATTTTTACTTCAAAACAATACGAAAAATAAATAGACAAAAACATCGTATTATATTTTTTCAGTGATGATAGCAGAAACTAGCGAAATATGAAAAATAATGATGCTTTAAATATAAATGCTATTGATACTTTAAATAAATATTTGATGCTTTAAGTAACATGTAATTGAACGAAGATTGCCAAAAATAATTTCATAATACATTCCTTTAAATTAGTTTGTCTTTATTTTGTTTGAGGTACTGTTTAACAATATGAAACATTAACCGCAAATTAGTAAATGTGCCATGTAAGTTTAGTAGCATGTTGACTAATGGATATCACACGTTCAAACATTTGGTTTTACTAAATTTATGAAAAACAATGATTTTACTGCTGTAATATTATTGCAGTAGTGCACTGATACTAAAATGTTAAAATATACGATTGAATATATCTCTGAGTATTTAAATTAACCTAATCTTGGCTTTATTTTAATATCTTCAATGGAATATTTTTCTTGTTACTAGTTTTAAAAGCTGATTGATCTTTAATTTAGCCGCGTGTCGATTGTATGAAAGTCCGAAGCTTATTCAAATCTATACAAGGTCATTTGGAGAAAATCACGGTTTAACTTTGAAAGAAACATTATTAGGCCTCAATATAAAGAAGATAAATGCTAACTCTTCACTTTACATGGCTGGATTAAGAGAAACGGATTGCATATTGAATATAAATGATGTTTGTAATTTAAATTTACAATCTTTCAATCAAGAACTTCACAGATCATTAAAATCGAGAATTCCTATAGTTCGAATGATAACAGCTAAATTGTCTGCTTAATCTCTTAATATGTGTATGCAATATTATATTTTGGTTACTTTTGTTCAAAGCAAAAGGTTTAAAGTTGCTAAATAAACTTGTCTTGTAATATAATTGTTTTACAAACTCATCATAAATTAGTCTATAAAGTATATGCTTCCATAATGAATTTGCACGAGTTATTATTTGAAAGTGCAACGGCGCCACAATCTAATATAGCGTATGTATATTTAGTATAATACTATATTATAATATTATATATTAGTATATATTAGTATATTTGTGATCTCCTGATCAGAAAGTATATTTAGTATCCGTCAATGTATGGAGTTGAAAGTAATGAAGGAATTATAGCGTAGCTGTTTTTGCTACGAAATCATCTTAAGTGATTTAACTAAAAATAAAAAAATCCATAAAGTGATCACAAACAGCGATTCAGCGCGTAATATTACAGCTTGTCTCTTAATATTTTAATAGGCTATATATTGATTTAAAATTTACTAGATGTATTCATGTATTTCTATAAAACAGTATTGATGGTAAAATATAAAGTAAATTATAGTAAATATTTAACCGTTAATATTCAAATTATAATGTAATAATCTTGTATTAATAAAACAAGCTTTAAGCATAAGTTCGCATTGTATTTTCGCTCTATTTGTATTTTTTTAATAGTTATTTTATTTTTAAACAATTATTTCATCAAAGAATATAATTAAACGATGAATTCAGGTTATGACAATATCTAAAAACTCATATGTATAGGTTTTACTAGTAATTACATTTAGCATAATGAGAGCAACCTTCCCGAATCTGTCTTTTGATATATATACATGCCTCATCATGAGGAAAACATAATGATATATATATGTATATATATTGTTGGTTGTTTAGTTAAAACTAGCACAGTTAAAGCAAAAAACAGTGTATATTATTCAAATTTCCATAGCTTTCGGGCACAGCCCTTCTTCAGTGGAAGTTCCACGCAATATTGTATGTATATTAGATCTCTAACTTAAAAAAAGTATATTCATCAAAGAATATAATTAAACGATGTAGTATATAGTTTAATATAATTAAACTATATATAAAGAAAGTATCAATAGGGTTATTTGAACTACAGCTTGGGATCCTTGTTTCTGTCGAATTCATAAATATATCAAAATAGGTAAGTATATAAAATTAAACCAAGCTTCTTTTGCAATTTTATTTAAAAACGTTTTCGGGTTACCCCTTCGTCAGTAGCACAATACAATATTCTTCTTACAAAAGAAGCTTGGTTTAATTTTATATACTTACCTATTTTGATATATATAACAGTAACCAAATACCAGAAAACGCCTTCATTCACAACGTCACACAGGCAACCGTAACGAGCAGTGGGTACTTTATTCTACTGATGAATGTTGCCGGGTACTCATCATTTCGATGCTAAAGTGGTCGTCTAGAAGTGACATGGTGACTGAAAGTCGTGAATTGAAGTCCAGTCTATCAAGCAACACCATTTAGTATAAATGCCGTATTTCGTAGGAAATCCTGGACCGTTGTCTACTCAGCACATTCGTGCATTACTATTATATATGCCGTATTTTTTAAGGATCCAACGAGTGCAGCGACAATTCAGCAACAACCTCTGCCTAGTGTTTAAGGATGGTCCGCACAGCAATTCGATCTGGTTAAGAGCGTAAGCCTCAGACAATTAAGCAAAGTGTCGGAAACGCCTTCATTCACAATGTCACACAGGCAACCAAAACGATCTCTGGGTACTTCATTCTACCGATGAGTGTTGCCGGTTACTTATCATTTCTAATATGAAGTGGTCGTCTAAAAGGGACATGGTGACTGATATAATATATATATATATATATATATATATATATATATATATATATATATATATATATATATATATATATATATATATATATTTGTTCTTATAACTTTTATTCCAAAGAAAAGTTATAAGTGTTCAAGTTAATTGCAAATTTAAAAATTCTTCGGACGAAACGCCGAATTATTGAATGCTGAACCAGCACTACCGCTTTACAAAATAGGATCATTAGCGCAAAAGCACTGACAAATGCCAGCGCAAGTCATTATTGATCCCGATGATGTCTATTACACTGAATAGAATTCACTGTGTTGCATTGACATGACGCCAAGATACCAGGTTTGTGCAGCTGAGTATGTCGACCAGATATGGAAACCATACTAAGCTGCACAATACTATGTGGCCAGGTTTGTGCAGCTCAGCACAACCAGGTTTATGCAGCTCGGCACAAACCATACTGAGCTGCACAAATCTAGGTGCCAGGTTTGTACAGCTCACTATGTCGGTCAGACAGGGATACGATACAAATTCGACCAAATAAACAGCGGAGATATTTAAAAGAATTGAGAAAAACAGCGGATAGATATGTATCACACATGATTGAGAATCAAAATCATTCCATGGCTACGACAACTCTTGGTGGTCCGATACCCGATTCCTATATGCGCAAACTAAAAGAAATCTTTGGATTAGACAATTAATGCCAGATAAATCACTAAACACGTACGATCATCCCTTTTTCGATTTATCTAACAATTCGCTGTGTGGACGCCACGAACGTGTGCTGATTAATCCATGATCCTTATTTAAATATACGTATACGCTAGCGAACAATTACACAATATTGTAAAAACTGAAGGAGGACAAACAGTCCGAAACGTTTCTTGAATAAAAACATTTCTTGTATTTTAAAGGTATCTAACGATAACTTTTATTATTATGAATGCCTCTCAATTGACCCCGGTACGCAATTTCAGAGCATAGCAGTATATATTGTTAGAATTACGACAGCTTGTCTTAGTATTTTCTTATTATACTGACGATAATCTATTAAAATATTAAATATATTAAAAATGTATATATAATCTACATTGCAGTCCTGCATATCAGTAAAACCTTCTTTGTTATCAGTTTTCACCAACTCCTTTCCAGCCCAGCATAGTAGCGGGCCATATCACTAACAGTAAAATACGAAACTGCTTATCGATCAGATTCTCACAGATGGATATTAAAAGCTTGTTTATTAGCGGCCACGTCTGAGTGAGATCAGCCGTTTGCTACCTGAATTTTTTAATGATAAATAAAAATCATGTGCTGGCACGATTGAATATAGGGAAATTAATTTTATTTTATTCTTTGTTAATAATATCTTTGTCCGACGGAAACAACAAAAGTATTTTTTTATAAAGTGTTTGGGTTGCAGGAAACATTTCCAAAACTAAAATGAATCAATCACAAAGTCAATTTGTAATCATCTAACTTGATGATTACAATCAACTGCAAGTGCTACTAATGAATGTTCCACTAACATGTAATCACAATTATATTTGAAATTAACTAACATAACATTTACTTAGTAAACAAAATTTGTTCATTGTTTCTACTGAGTCGGGTTGTAGAGGCAGTGCACGAACGAGACGTGACCAAGTATCACGTAATGAGTGGCCGATCAAACTTTGCTTTCAGGTAGTCTTAAACGTTTCTTCACAAGATAAAGAGTTTGATCTCTCCACCTATACCCAGGTATGCTTCGAAATTTCCGCCCAGAAAGTCTAATATGGAACACTTCACAAGGAAGACGCCCCCTAGCCATCCTCAAAACGTGGCCTAGCCACCTCAGTGACTAGGCCACCTGAATATCAATCGTTCATAACGTTAATCATCTATAGCGATATGCATGGTTAAATTTATGTTTAAATTCATGTGCACATCTAATTTATTTTGCTTAACATATATTATAGATCAAATAATACTTTAATATTATTCTTAAACTTACGAGTAACTAATACTTATCAATAAATCTCTTATGACTCGTTTTAAACCAAGTTTCGAACTTAAGCTTAAGGCTGAAGCCGGCCACATCACAAAAGAACCTCATTTCAGTCATTTGCACTCGAAATTTAGTCCTGTCAGTCATGACCCAAAGTTCATGCCCATAAGTGAATATAGGTAAGAAGACAGAGATAAATTGAAAGCTTCTCCTGAAAGCTTGGCTATCCTTTGCCACAACTGATCTGTACAAAGAACCCATTACTGCGTTAACTGCACAAATCCGACTCACAATATCTTTACTATTCCTACTATCACTCAAGAACAAAACGAGCAAGTAATTTAACTCTTCCACGTTAGCTACGACCTTATCACCTATTCGTATCGACGATCCTCCTTATTCCAAACAGAGCACACCAAGAAAATTTTGGATTTACTAACTTTTATAATTTGCTAACTTATATAATTTGCTAACTTCCATAATTTGCTAATTTCCACTTTGCATTCCGCCGTAAATCGATTCAGCAAGCATTGTAGGTCATCAGTATTAGAGGCCAGCAAGACAACATCGTCTGCGAAAAGGAAATATGATATTTTGATAGAATCTAACTGAAGACCAAACTCCGACAAAGTGTCCCGTCTCGAAATTTTATCTATGTAAACAAGTAACAAAATAGAAACAGTGGACATCCATGACGAAACCCAACACCTACAAGAAACGACTAAAACTTCCCGCCTAAAACATAAACACAACTCTTACTTATTCTGTAGAAAGAGGCCACAGCTACACGGAGGTAGTGTGGAACTTTGTACTCCCTAAGTACCTCCCACAACTTACATCTTGATACCCTGTCGAACGCGTTATCCAAATCCACAAAATACATGTGAACTGATTGAGCGTACTCCTATGTGCGTTCGATAATAGTTGAAAGAATGAAGAGCTGATCAGTAGTTCTTCAACCATAACGAAAGTCACATTGCTCCTCCTGTAACTACCCCTCGACTATCGGTTGTATCCTTAGCTCAAGGATCCCGGCAAATAGATCACCTGGTAAGCTATGAAGAGTAATGCTCATATAATTTGAGCATTCTTTTTAATTCCCGTTATTATAGATCGGAATCACCAACCCACTTTGCCAATGACTAGGAATCTTTCCTGACTCCAATGCTAAGTTGGTATTGTATTATCCATTGCATACATTCAACGTCAAGAGCCTTCAAAATGTCAGCTCGAATATCATCAACCCCAGCAGATTTGCCATTACGAAGTTTTGAACAACAGTAATGACCTCTGTCAAGGTAATGGAATTTTCCATTAAGTTTGAAAATTCTTCATTCACAAGAGAAGGCACGTCATCCGTTTTTATGATACATCTAAAATGTTTTTCCAACGACTAGGTATGCCTTCAATATCGGTTAGCAGATGCCCATGATTGTCTAAAACAGTCTAAGTAAATGTCTGCTTTTCACCACGAAGGGCTTTGATCGTTCTCCAGAACATCTTACAAGCTGACCGATAATCAAGTTCGAGACGCTTACCAAACTTCACCCAAGTTGCTTTCTTTGACTCATCAACTGCTAGAGCTGCAGCTCTTTTGATCTGTCGATACCTGTATATAGCATACAGTGACCTATCAGATAAGGTTGTCCTATAGGCCACTTTCTTCTGATGAACGCCAGCTCTTACTACTGATGATACCAAGCAGTTCCAGGATTACCTCCACGACATGCACCTACAGTTTTCAAACCACAGCTTTTCGAAGTCGCTTTGCCAAACGAAGTTTTGAACACAGACCATTCTTATTCGATATTCTCCACCTCTTCCACAAATTGGGCAAAGTTCGCATTAATATAGTTAGTAAAAACTTCCCTTACAGAAGCATCTTCCAGACATTCCCAACGAACCCTAATATTACGTGTAGGGTTCCCAGATCTAGTAAACTACTGGTAGCCTACTGTGACAGCGAATCTTACTAACTACAAGGTAGTGGTCGGTTGACAGTTCAGCCCTCTCTCTCCAATGTGTTCAGGACATAATGTCGCAAATCAGATGATATGATTACAATATCGATCATTGATCGTCGACTAATAGTATCCTGATGCTATGTTCATCTGTGAATTTCTTTATGTTCCAACATTGTGTTCGTTATTAACAAATTGTTACGAGAACAAAAATGCAACAACTCAACATCACTCGCGTTCAGATCGGGGGTTCCGTTCTTCCTCACCAATCCTTTCCAGAACAGTCATTGTCAACGTGAACATTGATGTTGCCTAATAAAACGAGAGAATCACCCACAGGTTTACTATCAAGTAAATCCTGAAGATCATCCACAAAAGCTGCGTATTCCGAGCTAGTGTTGGGTGCATAAACGCACACAATATTTCACCCCTGTCCACTTTTGACTACAAGTCTCAAGGACGTTTACATTTCATTCCCTGGGAAAAGTTCTCTGCAGCTAACGACAACTGGAAGTCTGTAAGTATCCGTACACCCGACTGTCGACGGGTGTACGGAACCAGGTTGTGATCCAACCTTGATCCAAAAATTGAGTACTGGAACCAGAATAATGAAAAGAGCTAACTCCTACTATTTCAAGACCGAAGCGATCTATCTCCCTTACTAGATTTGGTTATTTCCCTTTCAGCGAAGTAACGTCTCAAATTTCTGTACATAGACTAATCCACTGCAGTAAATGATGTTTGGTTCGCCTATTCCGCAAAACTGTCCGAGTGCGTGGCACCCAACTTTGGCAATTTCGAGGGTTAGTGGTGAGTTGTCCATCGTTTTGATTTTGATTCATTAAATTGTATTTCGTCGTCACTGTACTCCATATCCTTTAGTAACCAAAGTCAATTTCCTGCAAGGAAATATGTTTCCTTGCAGGAAAATCTTCTTTTAGAAAAAGAAGATTTTTGGATTAAATCGCTTAATTCCATGTACCCATTAGGATTGAATGACGTGGTACAAAGAATTGGCAGAAGTAGTATAATACATAATAAACAACTATATTATAATAATCCAGTTAAACGCAAACCAAGAAGTCATGGTGATAAAAGGAATAGGAAAAATAGAGTTAAAAATATTAAAAAAGATATGTATATAAATGAACAATTAGAAATATTAAAACAACTTTTAAGTGATAATAAGCTAAAAGATCTTTATGTAAATATAAGAAGTTTTTCTAAAGATATAATATGTTCAATAAATCAAAAATTAATTAACGACTATGATAGGCTAAGTTGTATAATAGACAGTTATCGTAATACAAAATACTATAATCGTACAATAAATGTTAATAATAACAATAGAAAATATACATTAACCATAAACTTCATTAATAAATGTATAGATAACATAAATATAGCCGTACTTTTAAATTATTCTAAAGGTAAAGAAATAATAGGGTCAGATTTAAGTAAATATATTCCTAAAATAAGGTATAAACTCCTACCACCATTAGGACGAAAAATTTGTAATTATAATAAAGAATTAAAATCAATATGTAACGATAATATTAGAAACATAATGGAAACAGAATGCAATTGTAAAAGTCTTAGTTTTGATAAAATAAATGAACATATATGTACCCATAATCTAGAATTAATTGAAAATTGTGAATTAAAAAAGCTGCTATCAAAAGGGTATAAATATAGATTAAATAATAACAACGACAAAAATAAAATTTACAATTCGTTATATAATAACTTAAATGCTTACTTTAGTA
This sequence comes from Pomphorhynchus laevis, assembly GCA_012934845.2. Lineage (NCBI taxonomy): Eukaryota > Metazoa > Acanthocephala > Palaeacanthocephala > Echinorhynchida > Pomphorhynchidae > Pomphorhynchus > Pomphorhynchus laevis. The sequence continues at coordinate 29,405 of WNNJ02003085.1, forward strand.
ACCTGATTAATAGTGAAAGCTCGAATATATCTAAGATAAACATTTGGAAAGATTATATATTTGGTAAAATTAAACATAAAATGAAAATAACAAACAATTATAAAAGGAAAGATAAAATTAATAAAGATATGTATAAAGAACTTACTAAATTAAAGGATAACTAAATAATAACAGCTATTGACAAAGCTAGTAATAACTTTGTCTTCATATGCATAAAGCTTTATTATGATATACTAATGAAAGAGGTTAATTCTAATGATTTAAATGTAAATCCAACATATGAACGTAGTGAGTTGAGTTTAGAAACAATTATTACAAGTCACTCTTCTATAATGGATAAAAAGGTTGCATTAGAATAAGATACCAGATAGTTATTTCAGAGGAAATACATTATTAGCATGTATTTGGCCCCGCTGCTATGTTGGGTAGAGGAGTTAGGGGTCGAAACCTGATAGCATAGCAGTTCCTCCTGATGACCTCTAATTCTTATTCTGATACAACGTCTGTTATTTATTAGTCAATTCATAAAAATGACGTTTATTTTAATTTTTTTAACTTGATTTAAATTATAAAAAATCTTATAACAATTATTAATTTTATTATTTAATTATTAAATTTTGATTTAGCATTATTATGTTTTGTTTATTTTATAATTATATTAAATACGTAGACATAGTTAGCTGATTTAATATGTTCAGATCTCTGCTGTTCCCCGTATCATCCAACTCATCTTTATGTATTAGAGTATACGCCCACATTATTGACATCTGATATCAATTTGCGATCACTTAAGTAATGTAAGTATTTTTTGGAAGTTTCGATCTGCTGCAAATTAAGATGCGTTTGACTACTTGGAATGTGGTGGTGTCTGATAAGATTGCATGCAACTTCTTACGGTATTTCAGTTATTTAGTCGCCTGTATATTCAAGTGTTGCCCATATCGAACCACGGAGATGTTAACTGACAATCGGCGAGATCCTAACCGAACACATCATTAGACGACGGATCGATTTAGCCTGCACCTAGCGGTCCTGAAATTAACTATTTCATTTAATATCCCTATTAAATTAACAAAAAATCTATTATATTGTCTGTTTATCCAATAAATCACTCAAATGACTTATTTTTCAATTAAACTGAAATTATTTAAATGTTAGAGCTATCGAGCAATAATTTATGAGCAATAACATCTATAATACGATGGGATGTTATATTATATATTATGTATTATAATATATTATATAATATTATAATATATAATATTATATATATCCCATTTGCTAGAGTTAATTATTTAGCAATGCCAATTGTTTGATAGTAAAATATTTTCAAAAAGTCTTGAAACTTTACCTACAATTGAGCAAATTCTCGCACAACAGTTGTTTTGTAATAATTATATAAAATCATGATTATAAAAATAGTATGCTAAGATAATCATTCAAATTTAGAAATAAAATTTTCTAATATTTTTTAAATTTAATTTTCTATTAGTAGTTGAACATATATATATTTAATGATTTTCAGTATTTGTCACTTGCAATAAAAAATACAATTAAATATTTATTATTCAAATTTATTACTCTGATAATTTTAATAATTTTATTAAATTATTAAATTAGATATAATAATCCAAATTATAAATTAACGTTTTTGATTTTTAATAAGGCATAATGCAAAACATTTGTTCTAAAATGATATTTTTAAATTTATATATGCATACATTATGCTCTTCTCATACTTTAGCTTTTTCACTAAATCGTTTGGTTTAAAATTAATCTTTTGATGTCTTTTGGTTAGTAAAAGTTGACTTGTACAAGTCCTAATTAATAAGTTGCTGTAATTTATTTAATAAGTGATAGTAGAATAGTAGAATAGTAGAATGAACACATACACACTATAAAATCGCTTCGTCTAACGTTAAAACAGATGTTATATTTTATAAATTTCATTTTTATTACTCTCTGAACAATTTTACATTTTATCGGGCTATGCTACTCGGAGAAGGTAGCATCTACTGATTTCTGCGAAAAATAACGAATGTGATGACAGTGAACTGTGTTATGTTCTTCTATAATAATATGCAGGATTTAGTTTTTTATAATCTGTAATGTAAAATAATTAACAATTGCATCTATGCTGAACAATAGGTTCTGGCAGGTTTATCGTTCCTGGCAGAGACTCACTACTCTCAGCGGTATGTCTGTCTAGTGTTAATTTCATAATTGTCTCAAATGCATTTTCGACATTTGTTCCTTCCTTCGCGCTGGTTTCTACATAGACAATATTATTATCCTGGCACCAATTGTTCGCTTTTCTAGAACTCACCTGAACACACACAGAAAACAGCGATAGTTTAATAATACTCTGTACATAATAGACGAAAACTAACAAGCATAACCAAGAAACAATAAAAATAAAAAGCTGGTTAAATAATTAAAATAATTATTTAAAAATAAATAATTATAATAATAAATTATTTAAATAATTTATTATTTTCATGCTGACACCTTAAATATTTAATTTTAAATAAATACGACATTAATAATATACAATAAAAGTAACAATGCATTAATTAAATTCCACAGGAAAACAAAACCTAAGTTTCTTTGAAACAAAATAAATATGATATTTGACTTAATTGGCTCTAGAAAGATTTGTTCATATTAAATTCAGCATTATATTTCAATCGGTACGACAAATCTTGGAAACCATATTGAGCAAATAAGCTGTTCATTGTGTTTGGTAAATGAACAAAAACTAAAAGATTAGCAATAAAGAAAAGCTAATCTTGATAATAAATATTAACCCTTGTTTAAAATAAACGAGGGTAATTAATGAATATATTATTATGAATATATTTACGCGCAAGACGTCAGGTATGTCTAAAAGTAGATAATACAGTAGGTGTTACCAGTAGACATCGAAATGTAAATAAATATTAAGTTTTAATAAAACATTTCGATAATTTTACTAAAACATACTTTTTGTAACAATATGTAAGCGTGTAAAAAATAAATTGCTGCAAGATACACGCAAATAATTAAAAATCTAATTACGTCTAAGTTGATTGCTTGAATTAATAAAACAACTGAATATATCGGAGTTATTGATAAAAATATAAATAACGAATTTATAAATTAAAAATGTAAAATTTTTAAAAATTTAATAATTATTTATAAATGGGAATCAATTTTTCGTTAGTAATTGCTCTTATCATAAGTAAATAATTTATAAAGTAAAATATATTTTTGTTTGTTTTTTAAAGATAATGCTAGCCATTTGCAAACGAATATTTTAATATTTTAATTTAATAAAAGTTGATTTGTTACATTGCTTGATTTGTTGCATTGCAAAACTATTGCAAAGCTACCCTCGCTGCTGTAGACATGGATAAAATGAAAAGTCAAATATTAAATAGTATCACATATCTTAAGAGATAAACACTTACTCTGTTTTAAAAACATGAATTTATTTATAAAATTTCATTTTATTAAGTTAGTGTAGTACATTAGATCAAGTGCTAAATATTTTATATTATATACTATAGTTTTTTCGAAATGATATATCAATAAGTGTAGCTCCATCATGACGATAAAATATTGAAGAATCACTGGTACACGATATTTTTATTACTAACCACAATGTTGGCTATTATAATTTTTAAAACTTTTGATTTTCAATAATAACGTTTTAGAGTGTGTATTTTCAAAAACAAATGTAAATTTAACAGTCTCATACCACTTTAATGGGCAAAATGTTTAAAAATATTAAGTAATACCGGATCAATTAATTACTATTTACAGGAAAGTCACTGAATTAAGAACAATATTTTACTAAAGTTAAATTAATTTAAACCTTGGTAAATTTGGCTCTTGCAATTTCATTTAAACGTAATAATATAGTGTTAATTTTATTTGGTGTGCGACTAATTCCCTAATCCTCACATGAATTAATTTTTAAATTTAGGCAAAGCATATCCGAGAGCCCGTGAAACAGTGTCCGTTGAAGAATTTTATTAAGATTTATGCTTATCATTTTAGAATAAATGATGTACTAATGCGATATCAGCTTATGATTTCACAACTGGTTGATCAAGTCGAATGATTTAACGTATCCAATAATTAAACAGTATTAAATAATTACAAATTTTACATTATAAAATCGATAATACTCTTTGAAAGAAAGCATTTTATTATTTAGAATTCATGGGATAATTTAGTCTCTTACGAAAAGCTTAGTAGATACACTGTGTTAGAATACAGAAGATACATTGTGTTAGGAGGAGCATTATCTCTATGCTAGCGACGACGTAATTCTCAGTCTGTGTATTTACGTAAATCCCGGGTACCCAAGTTTTTTACACTGCTTTGTTATTAGTAAACTCAAAATGTCAGCACATCTACAGGAAGGTGTTGAGATCTACTCCATCTACAGACTGAACGATCCCGGATTCCCGAGGTTTTTACATCGCTTTGTTATTAGTATAAATTGTGTACTACCTGTACTTATATAATATTGTAATTTCATATCCTTTGAAGATTGTAAACGAGCAAGGATGGGGTTCGACCTCAAAAGTAAAAAAACGCCAGAAAGGAAGACTAAAACAGCGTTGGATCGACACCATAAGCCGAGATTTAGCGGACGTTGGCCTGCAACCAAGAGACGTCGCATATCTTATGAAATGGAAAAAGTATCTTAAAGTAACGGACCCCACCACCACACGGGACAAACGCTGAGAAAAAAGAAGATCCTTTAAAGAGGGCTGCTCGGATAGCCGAATTATTGGTTAAAAAACAATTTGTGTTTTTTTTTGTCGGGGATGACTTGCCATATAATGATTTAATTTACCCGAATGTAATTCTGAACGATATCAAGAAGCAGTATGGAGAAGGCTGCTTAAGACTAATCCGAAAATTAATTCGAATTAATATAAGAAAGGTTAGTACACTACTGTCGATCAAGTTTCTGAAAACCTGTCGGAATAATAACATGTACCTAAATGCGTACAATTCAAGTCAGGAATCATCGATTTTACACACTCAGAGTTACAACACTCCATGTATCATTCTTTGATGCGCTTTACGATGCATAATGCACGGTGCCACGTGAACACGCTTAACCCAATTATTAGGAAAATATGACAAAGACTTATACACTACTTAGCGTCTGAGGGCATAATATTCACGAATGAATTTGTCAACGATTGCATTCGAAGGCACGAAAAATTGGGTCTTCCACAAACATGAGTCAAAACTAGAAATACTTGGAATGTACAAGAAGCAATGACCTCACAACAAAACCGTCGTCAACTGATCAAACAAAGGGCTGACATCACAAGAAGATGAACTACTCGACTTGAGATCCAAGTTTGTTCCTTCAAAAGCAATCAGCCCGATCGACATAAGGTGTGACACAGAAATCTTGGCAACTAGTCTACCACCAGAAGCAATGGGAAGCGTAGCCGCATACAACATGAGTGCACTGAATATAGCCAGTAAGCACAGGTCGAACCTAGACTATAAACTTTCACAAGCATTCATATACCTGAACAAGAACATCAATATAACAGCATTCCGGTCGGACAAAGGTCAATCACTGGTTGTACTAGACACTATTGAGTACACTACTTTAGGTGAGACCTTACTGAGTACTCTGAAATTTTGGTAATTAAATAAGGATACAACTAAACAACGCGAAATATATATCTCAACTGTGAACTGAAACTATTAAAATCGCGAGGTAAGATAGAGAAGAGTTTATTTCAAAAACTCTGGACACAGCATATGTCGTTGGGCTTAATGTACCTATTACCGAAAATTCATAAATCTAAACTCAATATGAGATCGATAATAGTTTCGTACCCGTGTTTCAACCTCACCTTAGCAAAAATTATAAACAATCAAATTGAAGAAGTCAAAGAAAAGAACCATTCCTATATAAAAATGGATATGAATTTGCAAAAGCAATTAGCAGACTACAACCACAAAACCGCTGGTTCGTGGCAGCCGATACCGATTCTTTATTTACAAATGTACCGCTAAAATATGCCACAGATATTACCGCGAAACTTCTCAACCAAAAGTGCACCAAACCAAATTTGAATACATTTGAATGGTGTAGCCTAATTGATTGATGAAGGCCAAGTCAACATTCACGTTCAATAAAGTATTCGAGCAAACTGACAAGGTAACGATGGGCTCTTCGCTGGGCCCAGCACTCGTGCATTTATGCATGATTGAATGGGAAGTAGATATTTACCAGTATCTCAGAACCTACGGTACTGGTGGTGATATGCCAACGACGCATTTGCTGTATTCGACAAAGGTTCAGAAGCGTTTGATGTAAGAACGATGATCACTCGGAAAGATGCACCAATAAAATGGACAGTGACGTACGAAAATCAGCAGAATGGCATTAGCTTTTTGGATGTACAAGTCTATAAACATGGACGCTCAATACACACGACGGTGTTTATTAAGAACAAAGGCTAAATCGCAGATTAGTACTTGAGTCGATATACACAAATAACAGCGAGACTATAGAAGGAAATAAATCGAACTGAAATCTCAAATTTTTATCTCAAAATGTCAGCAGATGTACGACAAAGATACTCAAGGAGGTGTTGAGATCTACTCCACCTACAGGCTAAACGAATTTGGGTTCCCGAGTGTTTTACACTATTTTGCTATTGTATAACTTATGTACTACCTTTACTCATATAATATTGAAATTTCAGATCTTTGATGGGGGCTGCTCGAACAGCCGAAATATTGGTTGAAAAAACAATTTGTATTTTTCCTGGGGGTTTACTTGTTATATAAAGATTTACGTAATCTTTATATATCTCCAAATAATAAATATATTGGTATTATGATTAATCGACTTACAAGTCGATTTTCGTCGTCAACATCAGATTTATTGCCGAGTACAATGAATGGAAAATTATCAGGATTTGTAGGACTGGCTTGGATAAGAAATTCATCCTTCCACGATGTTAAAGATTTTAAAGAATTTGGCATTGTTACATCGTATACCAGAATGCAGCAATCAGCTCCTCTGTAAAATGCTACTCCAAGACTTTGGAATCGCTCCTGTCCAGCTGTATCCCAAATCTAAGATACAAAGATGGGGAAAAATAATTAGATAAAAAATCAAATGTTATTTTACAAATGAATATTTGAAAATAAATTTCCTCGTGTACTTTGTTTATTTACATCAGTGATTCCAAAATAGGGGGTTCAGCCTCCTAGATAATGCTTGACCGATCAAGGGGCTGTGGTAGACACATCTACATTCAACGGCGATGAATAACTATAAGGGCGGTAAAAGCACAAAAGAATAGAAACCTTAAATAAATTAATTTGTAAATTCACACGACAACATTTATTTTCTTGGATAACATACAGGTCGCAACATACTCCCTCACTTGAATTGATTGTGTGCAATAGCGGAAATGCTACTGTTTATGTAGTGATACTAAACACGTTATCACTAATTTTAAGAATTAAGTCGTTTATATTTTTATTTTAATTGCTGCTTTATAGAGAAGTTATCAAACACTATTTGTTTTATAAAACACTATTTCAGTATTAATTCTACAAAAGAATTTTTAGAACAGACAAAAGGAATAAATTTTCAAAATATAAATACATACGATTTTAGTACTCTTTATACAAATCTAGATTTAACAGATATTCAAGATGCATTAGAAAAATTGATTACTCTTATATTCGAAAAAAGATATACATATATATGTTATAATAATTATAACGCCTATCTAACAAAAATTAAACCATCAAATAAATATAAATATATGGATAAAATTGAATTAATAGAATCCTTAAATATTTTGATAAATCAAAATTATTTAAAAGTAGGAACATCTATATTTAGACAAGTAAAAGGTGTTCCAATGGGTGGTAATAGTAACCCAATTATAGCTGACTTGTTTTTAAGCTTTATAGAATATGAATTTGTTCATAACTGTGTAAAAACTAAATCTAAACAATATAAATATATGAAATATGTTTCGATACATTGATGATATATGTATATTTAATTCTAATAATTTTTTTCAATTAGTGAACAAATTTATCCAGAAAGCGTTATTCTTAACAAAACCAATATGAATGACAAAGAAGGTGTATATCTAGATATAAACATTAAATTAACATTAACTAAAACTACTATTAATTTATATCGTAAAGATGACATATTTAAAATTACAAGAAATATATTTTTGCATGAGCATTCATGTATACCATATAATAAAAAATATAATACGTTAATACAAGGTTCAGCGAATAGTAAAATATATGGATTAACAAAATATTATTACAAATCAATTTAAACTCTTAAGCGGATATTTTTACAGATGGATAATAATTAATATACTTTTTGCATTACAACAAGATAATAGGTAATTCAATTTCATCAGAGGATATACCTCATTAGCATGTATATGGTACTGCTGCTATGTAGGGTTGGTGAATAGGGGCCGAAACCTGATTACATAGCAGTTCCTCCTGACTACCACTAATTCCTATTCTGATACATTGTATATTATTTATTAGTCAATTCATAACAATTGACTTTTATTTTAAATTTCAATTTTAATTTGATAGAAATTATATAAAATTGTAAATAACAATTATTTATTATTTATTATTATTTATTATTTAGTTATTTAAATTTTATTTAGCAATATTTCTAATAAATAATATAAAATCTGCTTAATTCGGTGATAGAGTTGTTGAAAGATAAAAATGATGATTTAGTTCTAATGTAATTTAATCCTAAATAATAAACGCTATGTTATATATAGTTTAGGATGTGATTAAAACTTGCACTCTGGGCCAATCATAGTAGACTCTTATATATAATTAGTTAAAATGTTGAAGCAGATATTATAATTTCTAATCTCTGCTTCTATATATAATGGTAGTGCACGGATGTGCTGAGTAGACAACAGTCCAGTATTTCTTACGAAATTCGGCATTTATATAAAAGAAGTAACATGGTGACTGAAAGTTGTGAATCAAAGTCCAGTTTATCAAACAGCATTATTATATATAACCGTTTATTATTTTGGATTAAATTACATTATAACTTAAATCATCATTTTTATCGTTCAACAACTATATATAATTGTGTTGTTTGATAGACTGAACTTCGTTTCAAGCTTTATAGAATATGAATTTTAAGGCACCATATAACTTATAGACGACCACTTTAGAATCGAAATGATATGGTACCATTATACATACTGTTTCCAGTAAGGATTTAACGAGTGTAGCGACAATTCAGCAACTGCATCTGCCTAATGTTTAAGGATAGTCCGCACATCAATTTGATATGGTAAAGAGCGCAAGCTTCCGTCAATTAAGCAGTGTCGGAACGCCTTCATTCACAATGTCACACAGGCAACCGGAACGACCAGTCGGAACTTCATGCTACTGATTAGTGTTGCCGGGTACTCCATCATTTCGATGCAGCGGTTGTCTAGAAGTGACATGGTGCCTTAAGTCGTGAATCGAAGTCCAGTCTATAAAGCAACACCATTTTATATAAATGCCAGATTTCGTAAGAAATTCTTGACCCTTGTTTACTAAGCAAATCGGTGAACCACTATTATATATAGATTTTGATTGAGGTTAAATAACACACTCGAGACCCACGATTCATACGGGATACTATCAGTATATATTTCTTTGATAATAAATCGATAACAAACGGAAAAACATATATAAACTAGCTTATAATTGTTATTTCAGAAAATAGCTGTCGGCTTGATTGCCTTCTTCAGATTATATCTGAAAAACAAAGAACATGTGCATTATAGCAAATGAAAATAATTTGAGTATAAACATAATACTATTTAACCAATGATCACGAAGGCGGCATTGACTGTAGGTATTTAACTGTAATTCCGTCATCAAATTCCGTCAACAAACTCTGTATATTACTGTTCATGTTTGCTATGTCCCGCACGTTATATAGGCGAAACTAGCAGCCAATTAAATATTCGGATGAATAACAGAAGAGCTTATATTAAAGCTAGAAGAACCGGCCGTGATGGAGCAGCAACTTATTGTACAGAAAATCCATCACACACTATGGAAATCATGATCATTGAAAGTAACTTTTCAAGTGAGAAACAAAGGAAAAAACGAGAGCAACACTGGATTGAACAGTTGATGATGGACTTACAATTAAATGAAAATACAGTTGCAGTAATGATGTTAAGTGTACAAGCAACTTAGCATCAAAAGAAACTATTTTTTCGAGCAATCTTGGTAAATTATTAGGTAAAAACATGATTTCTTCTTCAAATACAGATTACCAGGTTAGTTCAGTTTCATCTTTTGATTTTCAGGGTGCGGGGTACTCCCCTATCCCTAAATTAAAAAAGGTGGTGATTTCACTTACGCAGACAGTGGAGAGGCAAAATATCTTCAATATGTTTCTTAGACAATTCGCAGACAAATATGTCAACAGAGTTCTTTTTAAACTCGATTAAGTTCTTCGAAACTGAAATAAAAATTTCATTTATAACAGCTGACATATGGAAAGAATACTTGTCATTTTTTTGAAATGAATTTAACGAATATGAGTACTATTTAACCAAAACCCATACTAGCCTCGATTAAAATCTCCAATCTTCCACAACAATTGGAAGATAATGATATTGGAGTGTTGAAGCAAGTTTATAAAATCTCCAACTTCAGATCAATATAGGGGAAAAGTGGCATTCCCCTGTCAGTGGGCTTCTGATCAGCCCCGGTTTAACAAGCTGAAATATTGGTCAAATCGGCTTTTAATTCTTTCTTAGGATATAATCTGCGCTTTACTATTCTAAGTTATAAAGATTTTACTTTTCCACACTGCAACAATTGCCACAACTGGGGGTACTGGGCTTCCAATTGCTCGTGCCCTAAGACCTGTGGAGTATGTAGCTTGTCTTCCTGTCAAAGTCTGAAAGCTTGTGTAAAATGCATAGGTTCCCCACTTTGTTCAAATTGTAGAGGAAGCCATCTGGCTTGATCCCAGAAATGCAAATTCTTCAAGGACTACAATAACTTTTTTACCAGACAAGTTCCGGACAAGAAGATTGATTTTTTTGTCGAAAAGGCCTAAAGAATGACTGATAGCGACATCCTCAGAATCACGAATACGAAGATTAATTCTGCCATTAAGAGATTGCAAGAGATCGTTTATGACCTCGCTTCATTATTATGTGCCAACCTGGTTATTCCTACGCAAATTGCTGTTCCTGAATCTAAAAAGAAGGGGCCTCGGCCCACGCCGTTCCACCGATAAACATTGATAAAAATTTGAAGGGCATGGCTAAAGGCGCCGATAAGGGAAATATAGATAATGTCCGTGGGCAAATGCCCACTCTGGATGGCGCTAGTGGCGGGAAGGGGAACCTTTCCGCCCCTAGCTCTGTCTAGGGATGAGACAATCTCACCCGGCTAACCTAACACAATGCAGAGTACTCGTGAGCCTTTTTCACAGAATATCGTTCAGTGGAATTCGGGCGGAGCTTCTGTTCTTAGACTTCTATCTGGTAGATATGCAGATTTTATAGTCCTTCAGGAGACGTGGTCTATCCGCCTCCTCCAGGACATTACCTGATTAATCCCTAAGCACATTTGTTCCCACTATACTCCGTACTTAACCCCATCCTCTTCTTCATCTCAAGGCCTTTTAAACTTAGTTAAATGCTCCTTAAGTTCGTCCTTTCTACTCAACTATTCTTGTCCATCCCTTTCTTGTTTAGTAGTTTTACTCTTTAAGAACGGTAAACGGCTAGTCTAGCCAATGTCTACATCCGTCTAGGTGACATTTACAAGAACCGTGACCTCCTGGATAGGATTATAGATAGATGTAACGACATGGAACTTGGTGACTTCAACGACAGAACTGGTCGTTGGATTAATGCAGAACTCCGCAGAGCCAAAAACGGTTATCTTATTCACAAACCACCTATTCATTGCATATCAACGAATTCATTCCTCGACCTATTACTGCTCCATGAGAGGTGGTTGTTAAAACCCAACTGTACAGAGCAGTCGCGACAACATCTGTCCACCTCTCATGATTTGATTCGTTGACGGATAGAAGAGGATACGCTGCTTCGAAGGCGATTCTATTTTGATCCTATCAGAGTAACTTTCTTTCAGGCAGCTATCCAACGCTTCCCTGAATTGGTAATGAGAGTCTAACCGAATTTAAGTCCTACCTCTATTCACAAGCTATCGCGATGTTTTCGACTAGCTACAAAGGTCGAGTTTACAGTTCCACTCAGACAAACTCAAGACCTTAGCCTATATGATCCGTCTTCCCAACCTCTCTGCTTCTGCTATGCACGTTCTCTCGAAAGAATATTGGATCACTAGATAAAGATTCCAACTGGGTAAGGATAGGGCAAGCATTGCTTCCCTTAATCCAATCCAATATTCCTTCCGGAAGATATTTAAGAAGGATAAGTTTGTCTGTTGGAAGGAAAGATCATTAGGCTTGGTTAGAAAAATAGGTCTTGACAAAGTTTTGGAGGACTCACTATCCCTACATAATTATGGAGTCACTCAATCACCTCAACTAATCCCGTCTTGGGGAGACTTTAGGAGTAGAGATCTATCTGTCAGAGATATTCTTTACTCCATGGGGCCTCTTCCGGGCACCTCCAAATCCGTCGCAACACTCTCTTCTCGTGTCTGTCAGCTTTTGACAGCCGAACAAAAAAGAGAAGTGGCCGTCACAATTTTAGCCACCCCTCCCGGTGTGGCCGGCATCAACATTAGTAGACGAGTTTTTATTCCAAAAAAAATTCTGGTCTCTTGTCCTAAAGACTTGCGGCCCATTTCAATTCAGAATTCCCCCGTGTGCTAAAATTGTTAACAGCTGGAGATACTGATGTACACCCAGCGATTCGATTACGAAGACGACTCTGATGCGCGTCAGTTCTACCCTATTACGAGTGTGCCTCAAGGTTCCCCTCTTTCCACAATCTTATTTCTTGCTGCCTCCATTGCACTTTTTAAAATATTTAAACGTGAACAACGTCTAGTGGTATATGCTGATGATACTACATCCTTGTTCTCTGGACGCAGGTGTAAAGACGTAGTCTCTGACATCAGTCGATTCTTTTTAAGATTAAAAGACCAGTTAACCCGGTTCAATCTTATTTTAAACTCCGCAAAATCGCAGGTGGTAGTCTTCCATGGCACCCCTGCAACAAAGCAAAAACTTAAGAGATTAGCACTCTATACCCTTTCTCCATTTTGACGAATCAACCACTCCCTACATCCACGAGTTGAGTAAAATATCTGGGTTTAACCGTTACGATGAACTGGTCGGCGAAAGCTGACCTGGATAGAATTAAAGTATCCTGAAGAGTGCTAGTTGGGCCCTGAAACGGGCCCAGCATCTGTCATTGAAAAGGAAAACCCAGGTGTGCCTCTGGGGCACTTGGGTTATCTCGGGATTAGTTTCCTTTTCTAGAGGACGTTCCCCAGAGCAAAGGCTTTGGTTTCTGAAGCTCTTCGTCTTTCGTTTACCCAGCATCGTTCGCCTCGATTAAACTCCGGGGGTGAAATACTCTTGGCGGTTTAGTCGGAAGGCGGTGTGTTGGATGTGCTGGATATCTAAGATCACCCTGACCTGAGGCCATAAATTAGAGGACTTTAGACAGAATGAAGAAAGAAGAATTCCAGACATGTTATGTTTTTTCTTTTTCTCTAACTGGCAACTTTTTATTATCTGCATGCATTATTGTTTTTAGGAAAATCTTTATTTTATTTTATTTAAGTAAAATCCTAACAGTCAATGCCGCCTTCGTGATTATTAGTTAAATAGTATTATGTTCAAGCTATTTTCTGAAACAGCAATTATAAGCTAGTTTATGTTTTTCCGTTGGTTCTCGATTTATTATTAAAGAAAGAATATATATGTTTCGCAATAACAATATATATATATATATATATATCGAGTTTTATTCTCAAACTTCACCTTAAAATAAAGTTTGAGATAAATAACATACAAAGTCCCAGCAAGGGACGAAACGTTAAAATAAATTATATTGTTTTTGGTCTTTACCGGTTCACAAAATTTTACTCTGAAAAAAATATATAAATATATATAAATATATATATTTATATTTATATTTATATATACGGAGACCGTTGTCCAGGATCCATTAGAACGAATACAGTAAAATATATAATTAACATAGTATATATAATTATATATGTATATATAGTATTAAATCCGATTGTGTTAAACTGTGCTCCGGGAGCTAATAAGCTTCAGTTTTATAATTGTAAATGTTGCCAAAAACCGGAGTTCGATTACAAGTAGAGCAGACTTCCTTATCACTCCTAGACGAGCTGATGGTAGCCGGCAGCACTCATCAGTAGGGTGAACTACCATCAGTCGTTTCGGCTGCCTTGTGATATATTAAAAGGCATCTCCGAGAATTTGCTTACGTGGTAGCATGGGCATTACCTCTTTAAACTAACCATGTGCTTTCCGGATCATCCTTATTTTATTCAGCAAGAATAAAATAAGGAATAAAATAATATATATATAAATATGTATAATTATAATTATATATACTATTATAATTGGCAACATATAAATGGCAACATTTACAATTATATATACATATATATAGTCAGTGAATAGAGAGCACTGTCTCCGGGATCCGCTATGGGACGCATATATATTAAAATTTTATATTTGAACACCTGAAAAAAAAGAAATATTTATTATTCAATTAATTCGAAGCTTTCGGCAAAATGCCTTCCTCAGCAATTGTTTTTAAAAACAATTGCTGATGAAGGCATTTTGTCGAAAGCTTCGAATTAATTGAATTATATATATTTCTTCTTTTTCAGTTGTTCAAATATGAAATTTCAATATATTTAATTGTAAATATATAATTGTAAGATAAGATCAAACCTGTGAGGATAATATCGTGCCACAATCAGAAAAAATTTCTGCTCACAGATACAATAAAGTATAATTGTAAATATTATATATAATATACTTCAAATGCTATTTGGTTTTTTGCGTATAAACGAATATATATTTTATGTTCGTGAAAAATAAACATTGTGAAAAAAGACGAAAGCCGAAATGTTATTAGTCAACAAAAATTTGTTTTCGCTGCCTCATTTTCTATTTTGACTCCTATTACAAATATACAATGGAATCTTATTTTGATCTGAGGGCACGTAATTCTTATTCTGATTACATTATATATTCCTTAAAAGGATAAGTTATTTTTAAGGATTATATACAAATATCTATGAACATATTACGAATCTGATTTAAATTTTTATATTCTGAAATATATACAATTTGTTTGAGTACTCTAGATAAATTCAACACTTATATTAACGTGTTGAATTTATGAATTTATTTATAATCAGGATTCAATAAACAAAGAAATTATTATCAAAGAACCTTTATTGATCTACATAAAAATGCATTAGCAACACATTATAAATTAGATACCACTAATATTATCTAAGCAGATGCCTACTGCTTTTGCGTTAGAATCTAGATGGTACAATTTGTAAAATTACAAATTGATGT
This sequence comes from Pomphorhynchus laevis, assembly GCA_012934845.2. NCBI lineage: Eukaryota > Metazoa > Acanthocephala > Palaeacanthocephala > Echinorhynchida > Pomphorhynchidae > Pomphorhynchus > Pomphorhynchus laevis. The sequence continues at coordinate 45,009 of WNNJ02003085.1, forward strand.
ATAAAAAAGCAATATTACCACTATTTAAAACATTATTGAAATGATGTAAAAGACAAATATATAAAATTAAAAAGAACTGCTAATTACAGTCGAAATATCAAAATAATAAATTCAGTCTCTTATATTCTCGGGGATGGTTCGAAATCAATTAGATAAAAAGTAATGTAGATAAATTTATTTAGTCACTATGCCTTTCGACTTGGTCAGGTTCAAACGAGGTTATAGAAAAGAGAAATATAGCATAGCAATTTCAACTAATTATCTTCTCAAGTCTTCAGCTTTGAATACGTACACTTAAATACGTTGACTCAGTTAGCTGAATTGATTATATTTAAAAAATTGACATTTTAAACCAACATTAATAGTTGCTGACATTTACCAGCTAACACACATATGTAATCAATTTAAATTAATCGATAAAATGTATCATATTAACTCACCTGTAAATTGACAACACGATCGTCTATTGTAATTTCTTTTGTTAGAAAGTCCGCCCCAATTGTAGCCTTATACTGATCTGTGAATGTTTTTGAAACATACTGGTTCATCAATGAAGTCTTACCGACACTAGAAAAGCGATATTTTGTAATTGATAAAAGTGAGTGCATAGTTTCTATTGAGGAGTGGACCGGACCATTAAGGGTGTTTTCAACACAATGCCGAAAACAATAATAATTTGACTAAACATTTGACTAATGTAGTTAAACCTTTGACTGTAAAAATATAAATTGTTGAGCGGATTTAATTCAAAGTGCAGATATCCATATATCGCATAAATCATCTCAGAAAATCAGATGTAAAAGAAATCATCACCATATACTTGAGGATTATTGAATTAAAAAAAGGGGAATAAATACTGAGAACCGAAATATGGGAAATTAATAAACATAAAAAGCGTGCAGCAAAACATCGAGCATCAAGTGGAATAAATAAAATCGGACCAAGTAGTAACAAATTCAAACATTAAAAAACGATAACTATTAAAATCAAATTCACATTGCAAATAAATTTAAATTAATAATGATAAATTTGCAGTTATAATTTTACTTGATGATAAACTATTCTCTGTTTAGTGAATAAAATCAGAATTTAACTAGCGATTATTTTGAAAACGCCAAATAATTTGCACTATGATGTTGTAGTAAACTAAATGAAAATATAGACAAGCAAAAGAAGTGTTCATAGCAGGATAAATTGTATTGCTAATTATTTTTAAAAATAAAATGTGACTAAACGTTTGATTAGACCGTCCTTGTGATTCCAATACGCTAAAGACGATTTCGACATTTAACGATCATGATTTTCGAATCATGTATCCACATTATTCTTCTGTTACCCATATTCTTGGCGGTACTCTCGATATTGTTGTCCTACCTTCCCGTCTTGCCTTGGCTTCTTCATTGCGCGTATCTGATCCTGCTCTATCTGACCACTTCCTTGTTACATGTTCTCTCATTTTGTTAAAAATCAATGTTCCTGCAAGAATTATCTCGTGTCGTTCTCTGAAATTCCTCGACTTTTCCCTTCTTTGCTCTCATATTAACCGCTCTCTGTTAATGTATCCTTATTCTATTTACCAATCCTCTAATTACTTACGTACCCTCTTTAACAATGTATTTTGCTCTATCCTCGATGAAATTCTTCCTCTTATAACTATTGTTCAATCACGTCACTATCGTGCAACATGGTTCGACTCTGAGTGTGTAACTTCAAAACGCCTCCTGCGTCATTCTTTCAGAACTTATCAGCGTTATCTCAGACTATCTTCAAAACTTGACTCATCCGTTTATCGTAACCAACTCTGGTTTTCGTCGTTCGCATAAGCAACTTCTGCGTTCTAAGGCACATAGGTTTTGGCGAAACAAACTGGCTTCCGCTAATAACTCTCGAGCTAAATGGAAAACTCTCAATTCTCTACTTTCTCGTTACTCTGTCACCTCCACTCTTAATTCTTCTCAATTCTCCTATTACCTAATTTTAAAAGCTATTTCTCTAATCGATTCGATCATCATCCTGCCACAAACTTCTTGTATCTCGTCTATTCGTATCCATTAGCTCTTTTACCTACTTGCGCTATCTGAAGATGAGGTATCTTGCCTTCTACTCTTCGCTCGTCATAAAGGACTTTGTAGTGTGGTAATATCGCTCGATCTTTCATCTGCAGTCAACATTGTCGATCACAAAATTTTTGATTTTCGTCTTCGCTATCATTATGGCTTCTCTTCGTCCACCTTGGCTTGATTCTTTTCATATATATCCGATCAATCATTTTCCGTACATTATAATTCATTGTTTTCTCCTCAATCTTCTCTCTCTTGTGGTACCCCTCAAGGTTCAGGCCCTATTCTATTTACGCTTATTCTTGGAGATTTATCTTTTATAGCTAATAAATTCTGCTTCAGAGTAATGCAGTACGCTGATGATATACTTCTTTTTTCTCACTCGTATCTTCATTCCCTAAGCCAACTTTCCATTTTTAATAATTTACTTTCCATATCCTCGTCAAATTTTCTTCATGCTCTATAAGAATATCTAATTTCTTTGCGTTTGTCCCTCAATCTTACAAAATCTAAAGTGTTATGGATTTTACCCTCCACTGTTTCTGTATTTACTCCTTCTCTGTATCTTTAGACCACAATTATTCCTGCAGTAGATAAACTAGTATTTCTAGGTATTCACTTCGACAAACACCTGCATCTCGATCCCTTACAAGTCCACTAACAAACAAAATCAGAAAAAATAAAGCAGATAAATTAATTAAATTGTTTGAATGAAATCGGATTTGGCGTTTGAAGTACGAAGAGAGGTTGATTGGCGTATATGAATGGGTAGATGATTCCACAAAAGAGGATCAGCCACAAGGAAGGAGCCGAAGCCAAAGGAGGTAGAGTAGTCTAGAACATGTAAGGGAAGGGAATTACGGGTACGCAAAGAATAGTAAACAGGAGGAAAATTACCAAGAAAAGAAAGATTGTGAAATGAACGGGTATGAAAAGTTACAAAGCTGAAAGCAATCAGAAGAAGACGAATTTTAACACGACAATAAATTGTAGGTAAATCGAAAGCAGGATGGCGGGATGTATTATCAAAACAACGAAGACGGAGGAGAATTCAGACGACTCCATTTACGATGCGTTGTAATGGAAGAAGAGTGAATTTAGGTGAGTTGTAGAATATACTAAGACAGTAATCAAGTCTTGAGAAAAGAAGAAAATATATGAGTCCTACAAGAAGGGAAATCGATTAATGTACGAATTTGACGGAGGTTGGGTAGAATCAAAGTAGATATGCGTACTTTATCTTGAACGAAAGGTTTAAGTGAAATTCGGTTGTCGAAAATGCTCAAGGTGTGTAGAGAGGGTTGGGTGAAGTGAGATATGACGGCACGAAGATGGTAGTGAGGGGTCGAGAGATTGCTTTTTGAGGAGAGGACGAACAGTTGCGCATTTTCAGTAGGGGGGAAATGTGCGGCTAATGATAAACAAGTTGAACAGTGTAGTAGGAAGGGTGATATAGAGGATCAAATATTGCTAAGCAAGTGAGTGGGAATCGGGTCAGAAAGAGATGTTTTATTAGTTATCGACATAAGAACTGAAGAATCGTCATCGAACGAAACGGTAAGAAGGTGGAATAGCTCTGAGAGGGAAGTATTTAAAAAGAAGTGTGCAAAAGGGCATATGGGTAGAATGGAAAGTAAATTAGATAGGTTAGATTGTAGATAAGAAAATTCATCAGGATTTAGGTTACAAGGGGTATATGATCTTGAAAGAATTGAGTTTAAGATTTTCTAATGAGATTTAGAGTTGAAGATGGCTCGAGTTGATTTCGCCAAAATAGAGTACGCTTAGTACGCATAAGAATGAGATGGGAACGGTGGAAAGATAGATAGGAAACACAGATATTTGGAGTGAGTGAGTTTGGAGTTTGCTTAAGAAAACGATTAAACATACTTATAGAGTGACGGAGTCGACGCTTAGAAAGACTACAGTCGGAATCGAATCAGGGAACATGGCGCAAGCGCTGAAAATGTCGTAATCGAATAGGCAGAAGGTGATTGAGGATCGACGTAAGTTCAGAATCAAACAGAATGCAGAGATCATCGTGAGAAAGATAGTTAAATGGAAGCGAAAACAGTGAAGAATTGAGTAAGGCTGTGCAGAGAATAGGGATATCAAGAAGCTTCCAGGGTCGACTTGGTGTAGATAAAGGTAAAGGCGGAGAAGAAGGATGGGACGAGTAAGAGTAAGAGTTACAAGGAAATGATCGGATAAAATGAACAGTGAGAAATAAGATCTGCAAGCTCGCATAAGAACATACGTGAAGGGGTAGCTGAGCCTAGACGGTATACAATCACAAGTTCAAGAGGGACAGAAGTTGATGATCTGGATTTGAGCAATTCGAAAAAAAAATAGAACGGATGTTTGCATTAATTTTACGTAGAAAAGGATGACGAGCAATGACAACAATACCGTCATGATTAGAAGCAATAGATGCGGGAGAGACAATTGGACGAGCTGATTCCACTATACAACAACCAGAGCGGCATAGCCGACGAATAGCAAGATCGACGGAGTCAGAGTGCCAGGATTCGGTAATGCAGAGAATATCGATAGATAATTGATCGAAGATATTAAGGAGCAGATCGGCTTTATGGAGAATGGAGCGAGTGTTGACAATACTAAGAAGAACAGTCTGTTCAGGAATGAGATCGACTAGCAAAGAAAGCTGCGGAGAGACGGGACGTCATTGGATTTTTGGCTTCGTGTGCACGACGTGAAAATTTCCGTTAATTTGATGGAATTCACGTTGATTTTCCGTTAATTTGCAGGTTTCACGTCGATGTTTCTCAGTGCGAGCTGAATTGAGCTGGGTAATATCAGAAGGGGAGCGGTCAGGAAAGATACTACCAGTATGAAGTGGTAAGAAAATTAAAACGTTGGGAGAGTACCGAGGAGGAATGTGAGCTATGTCGGCTTATATGTTGGCTTAACAATGCGTGCGATATAATAGCAGTCATACTCAAAGTCTTAAACATCACTCGATCATTGATTTTCACTGCTACAAATCAAACATAGCACGATCGTTTATTCTTGTTCCCCAGAAAGACCAATGATGAAAGCCTATGTCGATGATGGTTCGCTTATTTTACAAGATGTCCTAGTGAGGAGGCATGCTAGACGCTTAAAATTCAAACATTTAGTGGATACAGATAGAATGGTCCTGCAGATCCTACTCACAATTGTTCAATATCCCATTACCGTGAAACAATTGTCATTCAGGGATCTTACTCTAATGAAAAATTCGGATCAAGTTTATTATTTCCCCCCAGCAACCACACAAGTTTATTATTTCCCCCCAGCAACTACACAAGTTTATTATTTCCCCCCAACAATTATATAAGTTTATCTCAAAATATATTTTTGAAATCATTATGGTATTAAAATTAAAAATAAAAAAAGGAAAATAACATAAAGATTAAAAATAAATGTTTAATAAATCAAGTATTTTTTCAATTGGCTCACCAGGAATATTATCTCGCCACATATATTCAGCCAAATAATCATTTAACAAGTTTTTGCAGATTCCTTTCATTTCCTTCCCTCTAGCTTTCATCTTTGCCCAATAAGATTCAATATGTTGGGTATGAACCCCTGTTTCATGATTCGAAAATTCACGGGAATGATTGACGGTTTTATGCAGAAACCCGATTTCATGAAAGCTTTTATAAGATTTCCATTCATAAGTGTGAATGATCGTGCCTTTTTTGCAAACTTGTTCTATTATTGGCAATAAGGTAGATGAGGCTCTATTGGGCACAACTTGAAGATATCCTCTTGCTGGAACAAAACTTGTGTCGCAAATTCCGAAAACCCAAATTTGCTCGCTGCTTCTTCCCTGTTATATTTTGATTTGTGACAAAATAAACTTTCGTCAATTTGACACACAATCTCATCCCCTCCTAATCTTATGGGATTGTCATCTATATATCGAATACATAGTTTGCGTATCATCGAAAAAATCTTTATTGCTAGGATTTTACAAATGGAGATTTCATCCAGCAATTTGTAAATTCTTTCCTCTTTTGAAAACCTATATATAATCTCTACGCAATCTGTCATTGGAATTCTCAGGTTTTCAAAAAAGGAACGCTTTTTTATTGACATGGTTGTCTTATAGCGTTCACAATTTTTGTTATCGCATTTCCAGACAAAGCCGTCCGATATTTTGCGATATCTGGTCCACGACATATTATCATTACAATGACAACATGTCATGGATGATTTCAATACACCTTTTCGCTTGAAAAAACGATATAATCTCATCATTTCCAGCGCCCAGGATTCTTCGAATATAGGATTCATATGCTGTCATCTGGGGTTTACAATAAAAATTACACAAATTAATAATTTCCCCCAATAATCAACTTGATTCAAAAATTCTAATACACTTATCCAAAGTTATACTGACTGCTTGCGAGCCTTTAGAGTATCCTCTTGAAAATGACTGTGAAACAGTTGTGCCATCCTGGAATCTAGCTCCTACGGAAGATTTTGAGACATTTATTCTAAGTCATCTTGATTGAAGCCTTCAGAGTGTCCTCTTGACAATAACGAGTACGGAGCAAGGCAAAATCATGCACTTGGTGAAGTCACTGTTGATGATTTGATCTTCCCTACACAGAATTCAGAGGTCCACGAGAACAATTTATTAAGATCCAAACGGCGACGACATATTTATAAGGATTACAATTAGCGTAGGAGAATGTTATGAAACTTAACTTTATTTATTTTATTTATATATAGTGGCAAATGTACGCCTATGCAAGCTTAAAGCCCTAGTAAAAGAAAAAGAACAAACAAATAAGAAAACAAAAATATAATGTAAAATGAAAATGTTGATGCAATTGAACATGTGTATTGAAGATAAGGCAGATGAGTGGAATGTGGCAAGGCATCGGGAAAAAATAAAAAAATGTTCAGTAGTTTCGTTAATGAGTATGAAAAATTGTGAGTTACATGTCCAGGTAATTCAGTTCTTGATTTTTTGTAGATGAGGAGTCATAGTTCAGGAACGTAGACGTTGTTTGAACAGTAGAAGCGACGAGAAAGAACGGACATATGCTGGCAAAGAATTTCAGACAAGTAAAGCAGCGACGATAAAAGAGCAGAGGCATAGTTGGTTGAGTGGGCAAGGAGGTGGATAAGTAGATAATTACTTGATCGTAAAGCCATGATGGCAGAACGCGAATCATCAAGATAATCAAGGTATAAATAGGATGGTGAGTGACAAAATAGAAGACGAAAGGTAATAATTGCAAGCGAAATTCAACACGAAGTTTAATTGTGGACCAAGATAGGACGGAAAGTTCATGACAGATATTGACGAAGTGGCGAAGTCGCAAGAGGACGTGTACAAAATAATTAATGGTATTAATAAGTCACTTACTGCTCTTATGTCGTACCGAAACGATTTAACTAGTTCAGTAGGATTCCAACAACTGAAACAGCTAAGCTATAGAGACATTGATGTTCCAACTGTTATCGATATAGATGTGAACAAGCTAATTATAAGATAAACCCTAGTAAACGGTTGGTCCTGGTATATCAGAATGGTTGATTAAAGAATTATGAACAGAATTCTCCCCAATTCTGTCAAGTTACTTCTCGGGAAGTTTTCAGAAAGGCGTTGTGCATGACAGGCTGAAAAGTGCTAATATATCACTAGTTTCAAAACGATCTGGTGAGGTCAAAGTAGATAATGTGAACACGTATCGCTAATTCCAATAGTTGCTAGATTGATTGAGGGATTTTTACTAAATTTGTTAAAGCCACATTATCAAGATTTTCTTGATGATGATCAGTTTGCATATATACTAGCCGAGTCCACTATCAATGTTTTGATTAGGATAAATGATAGTGTTCTAAGCACAGTAGACAGGAAATTGGCTGTGAGAATGATTCAACTTGATCTTACAAAAGCATGTGATAAAATTGATTACTATTTATTGATTCACAAGTTAAGTATCACATTGCCGCTTTGGATGGTTATGCGGATGCAGGATTATCTCACAGACAGAAAACAAAGGATTATATGCGAGCGGATTATGCCGAGTATTTACAAGGTAAAGTGTGGAATTCCGCAGGGTGGAATATCATCGCCTATTTTATTCAACATATTTGTGAATGACTTGAAACCAAAATACCGTAGAAATACTTACGTAATAGATGCGGATGCCATTGCGTTGCTTATTTCGATAGATGCTTGTCGATCAAATGGTGTATATGTGGTTAAAGATAAATTAAAACATGTTGCGTAGTAGCTGGATACAAATTGACTGATACTGAATACACGAAAAATAATATAATTAATTCCATCTATCGCACGGAAGAATCGATTATCTAGTATACCACCAGCAAGTTATAATGGTGAACTTATTAAGTGATGTGAGGCGCTGATAATTTTAGGTATTACCTTTAATAGAACACTGACTTTGAGTCTTCAGGTTGAACAGATTGTAACTTCATGTTCCCAACGTATTTACCTGCTCCACAGACTGAGATCGTTATGTATGCCTAGCAATGATTCACGTTATTTTTACCGAGCAACAATAAAAAGCATATTAACTTATGGATATCCGCTATTTCGCAATATGTCAAAAAAAGGATTTGGAAATGCGGAATCGAATACAGCGCAAAGCTAGCAGAATATGCGGTGTAATCTTTTTTGCATTAGATGATGTTTATGAAAGAATTTTTACATCAAATGTCTAAAGCTGTCCAGATGTCCAGGGAATCTTCAATATATAATGTCTCCAGCAAATCAGTATTCTCATAATACAAGACATTTGGAGTTGCATATTAGGCCACATATTGGCACCCAAATTTATTACAAAAGCCTTCTTCCATTCTGCATCGGAATATTAAATGAAATTAAATAAGGGAAAATGGTCCGTTCATCCATGTCACAATAGTCAGTGTTTTTTCTTTCTTCTCATTTTTTCTTTTTCTTGTTGGTTAATTGTACGAATTTAATGTGATGACTGAATTTATATTTTATTGCTCGTCAAACATAGATGTCTGGCAAAAAATAAAGGCATCGATTAATATTTGTAGGGACAAATGCACGCCTATGCGCTCTTACAAGGCCACGTAGAAGAAAAGGAGAAGGCCACGTAGAAGAAAAGAAGAAGCTTACAAAGCTTAATCTTACGCTAGATAAATGATCAGCCCACCCCTACAGTGTGAAGAGGGCTATCTACCTTAACATGCTGCAAACAGCGCGCATGTGCACTAGCAGTAATGAAGTAGCCGAAGATAAGTGCAGGATGATTGACTTAATGTTTAAGGAAAGAGGCTACAAGGATAGTTGTCTTAGAAACATGAAAAAGAAAGGCTATAAAAGAACACAGCTACCGTCGCGTAGCTCAGCTATCCCTAAGATCCCTTTTATATGTGACGCTTTCACGACTAATTCGCAGTCGCTTTTACGAGGAACCACCACCGTGCATGAGAGCCTGTAATGCGCTGATGTAGGTAAGAAGGTTAGCTACATAGAGTAGAAACACAACGTCCGGTTTCTGAACGGCTCAAGGAACATTTAAGAGCAGCACGAAACCCTTCAGCGCCTTCTTACGCCAGCAATACATGGGCCGCGCATTATTCACAACATCCAAATGAGCAACCAAAGTGCAGCGCAAAGGTACTCTACCGAGCAGATAACGTTGTGTCGCGAAAACTAATGGAGGCAATCTTAATATCGGGTACAGATAGCGACAAGAGCCTCAACAATAAAGACGAGGCGGTGGGCTGGCTTGATTCGATGCAATGATAAATATTAATCATGTTATTAATAGTTAATGTATTTGTGACGATGTTAATATGTGTTCCATATTTCAGATGAGCCACTGGCGAAGCTGCAACGCGGCGAAAGCTTTGGCAATATATAATAACTAACTCAGCCTTTGATTTGATTAACTTTTACATTTTAACATCATGAAGATCGATTGAAATCGATATATAAACACGAAATGTAGGCGTGGGCTCACTGCTGATTAGGTCCATCCACGCTGATTGTAGTGTACAGTGGTGCTGATATGTAACAAACCACCACACGAGGATAATATAAAATCGACTAATGAAGGAATATATATAATCAAAATTTGCTTTTATGAATAAAACTATTCAAATAAATAGCTCAAAAGCAACAAATATTTCCAATTTTTTGTTTTACTTATACAAAATGTAGAACAACTAGAAACCTGAAGTTTAAAAATGACAAGCAATAAAAACACTTACCCACTATCACCGAGGATTATGGCCTTTAGAAGGATTCGTTTCTTTGCCGGTACTGTAGTCATCACCTATACTGTATAAAATAAAGGGAGTGGCTTTATGGTAACTAGCGATTTTTAAATTTTCTATAAAAACTAATGAAAAATATTAGCTATCATTTGTATATTTTTTACAACAAGTGAGCTCAAATGTAAATGTAGGTCGATCAAAATGAAAAAGGAACATTTATCGGGTCATACTATGACGTTCATAATGTAATAATGACAAGTAAAATTATAAATACAAAACGAAATGAGATATACATCAAGTATAAAATTAACCTCAACGACGTGCTTGGGTTGGTGGATTAAAAATATAATTACACAAATAATATGTTAAATGGCAATAATATGTATATATGGTTCAGGCAAATCATTCATTGAAATTCATTTGAAATTTGAACAAATCGTTCATTTCTTAACCGGAAAATAATATTTCCATACGATATAATAATTAATCATTACACAAAGTTGTAGAAATTAATGCTTAGAAAATAACTTAATGTCTTGCCGCAGCATATATGACCGCATTTATGGTACCTTAAGTTATAATACTATTGACGAATACTTTGTTTGAAAGTTATGCATGCATCGTTTAGTAAATATGTAACATTCTACGGATTCGACGATAGTCCACTATTACAGTTCATTATCGCATGCTAAACGACATCACTAGATATCAGCAAGCCAGTTTATCAACGTTTATCTCTCTTCATTCGATCTGTACCCTCCTTTCGAATCCGCTTTTCGCTCTAATCACTCCACAGAAATCGCCTGGATGAAAGTTTACAACGGCCTACTCATTTCTCTTGGCAAGGCTCCATATAGTGCTTTCATCTCCCTCAACCTATTCTCCGTCTTCGACATCGTCAATCACTCCATCCTCCTTTCTTGTCTTTGTTATGATTACGGCTTTTCTTACTCCTCCGTAGCATGACTTATCTCATATCTATCGAACCGTTCTATTCAAGTCTGTTCAAATTCATCATCGGCTCCTCACATCCCTATTTTCTGCAAGGGTCCCACAAGGTTCAATACTAGGATCGCCTGCTTTTCTTTCTTCTACTTGGCGATTTCTCTCCGTTTATAAAACCTTACTCCTTTAACGTCATGCAATACGCCGATGACATACTCATATATGCTCATACACCCACCCATCACATACTCGATATCGCAATTTCTGCCTCCAACTGTATTTCTTCAATCTACAAACGTATCTCACATTTTCGTCTTGTTCTTAACCCAGACAAGTCCAAAATAATATGGATCCTCCCCGTGCCATAACATATCTTCTACCACTGTATCTTTTACCTCACCAGTCATCCCCATACTCCACAATCTCACTTTCTTAGGATTACATTTCGATGATCACCTTTCCCTTAAACCCTTCGTCTATGACAAGGTCCGCTCGTCTAACTTAATTCTCCGTGACATACGCCGTATCCGCCTCCTTATCGACTTCCGTTGCTGTATGTCTCTTCTTTCATCGCTTCTTTTTCCTAAAATCGATTTCTGCCTCAGCCTTCTCGCCAATTCTCCAAAATATATCATCCTACCCCTACAACGCATAATTAACTCTGCAGTTCGAATGCTCCTACGTCTCCGTCGCTTTGACAACACATCCACATATCTTGATCAACTCTCTTGACTCACCATCCACATCCGCATACAACTCCTCCTGGATCTCATAACTTTTCGTCTCATCGCTGTCGGCTTCCCCATCGTTCGTCAACCTCCCTTTCTTAGACGACACTCACCCCACCTTTCTATCACTGCGTTCCCGTAATTCCATCTTACTCTACGTTCCCAATTATTCTAAAAACTACGGTCTCCGATCTTTCTCCGTCGTCCGCCCACTCGCCTGGAATCAGCTCTCTGTCGACGTCCGTCGCGCTCCCTCCTTTATAACATTCAAATACCGCCTCCGTACCCATTATCGACATATGATTTAGATTTTTGTCATTTTTGTGGTCATGTAAGCGTGCGGCGGCACGCATTTGCCAAGTAAAATAATTCTTTTTTAACGGCAATTGCACAGATTGTTGACACTATGTTTCAAGTTGATGTCCTAATACTCTAAATACAAAATCAATAAATCAGTTGAATATTATTATTATTATTATTATAACATACAAGACAAAGCCTATATGGCTGTTCAGTCTGCTCACGAAAAAATAAAACAAAACAAAACAAAAAAATAAAACAAAAAATTAAACAAAATGTGGATGTGGTCGAAGCGACGGACACTTCGCTTCGACGTCTCTGTCGAAATGAGAGACATGATGTAAATGATACATCTTAGCATTCACTAAATCATAGTTATCTGCAATTATTGAGGACTCTTAAGTGATCATATATGGTTTTTCGTTTTTGTTTAAAAATAGAAGCAAAAAATGGCATTACACGAAGCATCTCTTCGAATAGGATTCGGTGAAAGCAGTATCTCTTCGTTCTGTAGGGAAATACTGTCAAGAGTGTTTTGAACTATTCTTAGTCTTTTTAAATCATCGACAAATGCCGATACTTGATTTTGTAGTAGGATAAATACATCATTCATATATATAATTAATATTAAGGGATCTAGTACTGAACATTGTGGTACACTTGAATGGAACTATTTTGCAGCCAGAAAAATCCTCTAATACGAACTTGGAAAGATCTCAGCAGTAAAAAAATTTGAACCCAATCAAAATTTAATTCGAAAAACGATAGTGAGGATGACCCTTCCTTCTCAAGACAACGGTGGGATTTTCAGTAGTTTATCTGATGATGGAGGGACAAAACGACTCTTATTCTTTTTATTCTTTTTATTTTGTGAAGCAACTTGTAAAGAGCCTCGGCTCAATTCGTTGTCAATTAATAATAATAATAGACTTGATAAAAGTGCCATCTGGATGATGACCCTTCCTTCTCAAGACAACGGTGGGATTTTCAATAGTTTATCTGATGATGGAGGGACAAAACGACTCTTATTCTTTTTATTCTTTTTATTTTGTGAAGCAACTTGTAAAGAGCCTCGGCTCAATTCGTTGTCAATTAATTTTTTTTAAACAGAAAAATTTGTTTTAGTAAAGCATACAATCAAGGTTACCCGCAAATGGGTCCAAAAATGTCGAGCAATAAACTGCTGAATTGGATACTGGATACAGCTACGAAGACGAGTCGGCTGGGTATTTGAATGTACTACGCATGGGAGTACCTCGTGTTGACCGTGGACTCCGGAGACAGGCCGATATTGACCGAGCAATTTCGAAGCTTATTTTTATTTTTAGTCTAATAGCTATATCACTGTAGCGTATGTGTCCTTGTTGAGCTAAAGCGGATAATAATAATGAGAGAATTTATTATACCTCTTTACCTTTCGGTACTGGGTAAACAAAATAAATACACCAAAAGTTTATCAATTTTATAAATTGTATTTCAAAATCTTCTCCTACTGTCAATATCGGATAGTGACATATTTTTCAAAATTGGGCAAGTGAAGATATGCAGGTTAGATGCGCATTCATTTTTGCAAAGAACACAAATGCACAAAGAGCACCGTGCATGTACTGGAATTCTAATAGCGCAGAATTTATCGTGATATCCATGGACAGATGCTCTCCAGATCAGCGGTCTTTTCCTTGCACAGGGTTCTCTCCATTTAGTCTGTAAGAATGCCGGAGTAAGATAAAATTCAGAATCCAATGACGTCGTCTTTCGAAAGAACATGTTCAGGTTAGTAGTAAATGATGCAGTGTGTTCAAGATTAAATGTTGAGCAGATGTATTTAGAGCAAGGTTCTAACGATGATAGTATCGCTATAACCGATGAAGAACATTTTGGTGAGACTCCAACAATTCGCTTCACGAATCTCCATTGACATCTGTCCAACTGCTGAAAATTGAAGGGACTTAAATCCGACCAGATAACTGGCAAAGCATATGAAACTATGGGAAGCAACATACTTCGAAAATACCGGAGGGCTCCTGAGAAAGATAAAGAACCTAAGTTTTTTGCATAAGAGGTTGCTACAACTAACTTCGAGGATTTACGATGTAGGTGTTCAGTAAATGACCATTTCGACGAAAGTAATACTCCCAAATAATTGTAACTATTGCAGAATTCTAAATCTACATTGCCTATTCTCAGCATGTCACATCGACGCAAAGGTCCACCTAACCGAAATTTAAGGGCTTTCGATTTGTTTACATTCACCGTCAACTGATTTGAAAAACAATAGGATGACAGAGCATCTAACGCATTTTGAGCGGATAAAAGATCTTTGGCTAATATTACTAGATCGTCGGCATAGAGGGTACAAGAGACTTCATTCGATGCATGACGAAGATGCATAGGCAAATCCATAACAATAATAATAATAATTTTTTTTTTTTTAATAATTGATTTTTTTTGAAAAAAAAACAAACAAATATAGTTATACTATAAATTTTAGTTCATTGAGTTTGCAGGTCGATGTCGAGCAGAACGAGGACCGCGAATACACATCGAAATTGAACGAGCCAACTGAATTCCAATCTTTGACCGTAATTTTGTCAATTCTTCTGAGTAGGAATGATTGTTTTTTATTGCCATCTTCTGTGCAATTCTCTGAATTAATTGTGCAGATGATTTTACTGCTCCACCGAAACATGATAACACGATAGGTGCGAAATTCGCCCTCTCTATGGCAGTTACTCTATCTTGATACTTAGCGAATTTACGTGTTTCGTGACATGTAAAAGCAGCCCCAGCGGATTTCGAAAGGTTGGACGGAGCGAAAACGTTAAAAACGCAAGTATCAAATAAAGTTCGCTCCGAACGACTTCCATAAAAACCACAGCAGGCGATATCCAAACGTGCATCATGAGCGCGAGATGTAGATATGCGCTCGAAATGAATACTAGAATTTACTGGCAGTAGTGTTGGCTCTTTTTGCACATTATCACATATTTCTGTCAAGGTTTTAGAAAATATATCACGAATTGAATCATGTCTTATCGATGGATGACCTCCGGTGGGACAGGTAAGTGAGTGAGCCAGAGAATTATGTTCACCGCAGGGGCAATGAGAGGGCGCGTCTAGTGGTAGTCTATGATATCGAGCTGCAAGTGCGTCACGAAATTCTACATTGCTAACTCGAGTCCAACGATCACTCGTAGGATATGTGGAGAGCCATGACGAGGCACCTTTGACTTGTAGATGTTCCATAATACGTAACAAATTGTCACCAACATTAGCTACTCGATCTCTAAGCAATGACTTTTGAATATCAATCTTTGAAGTGCCTATAAGGGCAATGCGTTTGGATTGTTCAGTCCTTAAGTCCACACCGTATAAGCCATTTAAATAAGGAGTGCATATATCTTTTGAGCTTTTAAACTCTTCTATCGCAGTAAAACGTGGGTCAGCAATACCTAGACCACCTAGTCTTATCGGAAGGGAAAATAACGGCCATAAATAATCGTCGTCAGGCAATTTCAAATTAAAAAGCTTATCAAAACGCTTCTGAATGGTGTCATAGAGATAATCGAAACTACCAATTGAACAGTTTGTGGTTCTTTGCAAGTGAATCCATTTATGCTGAAGCGATCTGGTCATACTAGTATAGCTTATCTGCAAATCAAGAATACCCACGTCAGCAAGACGATTTACTAATGAGCAATAATTAGAGATCTTTTGTTCCGTAGTTTTATTTATATAATCATCTGTTCCAATAGGAGCACCGAGTACTAACGTGCCATCGACAACAATGTCGATTCCCGTTTCATTAAAAAGTTTGCGGGTACTATCTGCATTTTCGGGACTAGTTAGTAGAACGCATTTGTTGCTGTTGACATGAAATCCGAAAGCACGGCCGTAGTCACACAAGAATTTGAAAGCCTTGTAAATTTGCACAGGTTCGCCGATTAAATTGCCATCATCCGCGTACCAGAATTGGTTGATGTTAGGAAACTCCTCAGTAATGTTCAACAATAATGGCAGGGTTGCTACGGCAAAAGCTGGCATAGCAAGTACATCACCTTGCGTAAATCCCTCTTGGGATTTGATGAAACTATCACCAGTTGAAAAATTTGAAGGGTTATCGTAAAAATTGTGTAGTATAGTAGACATAGAGGGACAAATGCGTGATATATTAGCGAGAGCTGCCTTTCGATTTATTCTGTTAAATGCATTATCTGCATCAACAGTGAGAAGAACTGCATCAGGATCTTTTAACAGGCATTCGCAAACTGCGTGCGTGACGCACTCCACTCCAGCTCGTTGACCAGCGCACATTTGCAACCGTCCGCACACTTCTTGAATATCATTGGAAATTATAGAAAGAATGGCTTTCGACATTATTCTCCTACTAACGTCGCCAATACCAATAGGCCTTATTCCCGATTTTTTGGATTAGGCTATTAATCTGCTTGAAGCCAATACATTTATAACATCAGTAGGCATAAGCTCAGTAGCTAAAGATTTTGCGAACGTTGACAAAACTTTAGTCAATTCAGCAGATTCGTGACCAAACTTAGTTAACATCTGTAGCCATGACTGTGCATCAATGCCGGAGGGACCTGCTCCACCTTTAACACGTTTAGCCATACGAATTATCAATTCACTATCGATTGAATCAAAAATCACAGGGTGAAAATTTGGAACTGTGATTGGGAAAGACCAGTTAACAGCATGAGGAACTAATGGACTCGGTACAGGGTGCTTGTCGAGTAATAATTCCCGAACAGTTTTAGAACCAATCACATCCTCTGGTTGCAAAGGAACGCCATCATAAGAATCGTTGTCTAGAAGATGCATTGCTGTGTTCAGTCGAGAGCTTTCAACCAATGAGACGAATTTTTTGCGCCAATCTCTTGACTTCGAAGGTTGAATTTTTAAGGCTTTCATATTTTGAAGGGCCGAGGCTTCAGCGTATAATCCAGCATAGTCATTATTGAACCACATGTCCAATCGTCGGGATAAAGTTGATTTCAATGATTTGGGAGATTGACGAGAATTACGTTGAAGAATAAGATGTCCAAAGATGATGTACTTAGTAAAAGTTTCCGAATTAGTGAGAGAATCCCTGAATATGCGTGCAAGTTCTGATATAAATTGTTTGGACTCTGAACATTTTGGAAGTCGAAATAAGTTAGGTTTCCATTGTATGACGATCGAGAATATATCCTGTATAGACAATACATCGGACTCTTGACGAGTATTCATTGTGTAATTTATATTTATATGGTTGTTAAGAGGACAATGCCGATGATCAGAGTTTTCACAATCTGAATTCGGTTTACTCAATATGGACATAGCAATATTATTGGAAGCTGTTGCGGAGCAATTTACTTCACGATTGGAACAATTCACAGCTGAGCAATTCAAGCATAGGATATTCTGCTTAGCACATCGACATCCTTTACATTTAGCATTCGGGCCGTTGCATGAACAGCATTTCAGAGTTGTCGCAGGCTTGCCCTTGGGCATTTATTTTGTTTAAGAACAGAATTGAATTGCACTGTAATAATAATAGACTTGATAAAATTAATTTTTTTTGATTTAATAATATTTATTCCGAATGTACAGAAAATAAGGTTCCCTCGAATGGGCCACTACTGTCATAATTCGTAAATGTACAAAAGTTATGAAACATTCCAACGTAGAAAGAAAAAAAATAATGCATTCATCCAATTGAAGCTATTCCAGTCACCGCGTTCCCCATGGGCCGAGTAAATTCACCGATTCGTGATCGTGGAGCCCGCATGCAGCAGGAAATATAACGCGCGAGAATTATACTAAATCGTGTTCGTATAAGCGAAATCATATCGCTATAGCTTCGTTGCAGTTTGGAGGACATCCTTGCAGCGATTGTCTGCATCAACGGTTTCGCTGTCGGACCAAATCCTCCAGTAGCTGCCAGGACAAACGGTATGAAAGACGAGTGTTCAATTTCACTAATTCGTTCCTGATACTTTGCTCTTTTCCGATTCTCGTGGTATTCGAAACTTGCATCGACAGTCCTTAGGTGATAAGATGGAGCCAAGTTGTTGAAGACGCAGACATCTATGAATGTCCGCTCCAACCTACCACCGAATAAACCGCCGCATACAATATCAGGATGATCATCTTCTCCCCGGGCTGTGGTCGAGCACTGAAATACAAAGTCATTTGTAACGGGCTGAAGTGCGGGTTCAATCCCGCACTTCGTTGCATATTTCAGATAAGGCGGAGGCCAAAACATCCCTTACCTCATTGTGACGAATAATTGGGAGAGCCCCTCTTTTGCACGACAATGCATGGGTTAGACAGATATCATCTCCACATTCGCACTTTTTCGGTAGACTAGATAAGGACCAGTTATACCTTGCAGCAACCGCATCCTGAAATTCGAATTTTGTCATGTTAAATCCCGACGCTTTAAGAGGACTCGTTTGAAGCCAACTTGAAGCCCCTTTGACCGATGCATACTGTAGAAGCTTGACTGTTTGAATTGAAGCACGTTCACGTAAACCAACCAATAGTGATGCAGAACGTAATCTGTTGTCGCTAGCAATATCTTTCAGAGCTTGGGTTTGTAGCCTATCTACTTCGAGAATATTATCCGACTGGTCAAAAGCTCTGCACAATTGTTTTGACGCGTTCTGCACGTATGGAGCGTCTACGCAAGGATCTCGAAATCCCATACCTCCGAAACTCAAAGGGAGACTACAAATCAACTGCTCAGTTTCGTCCAGTGTGTGCCCAAATACATCGAAAGCGAACTGCCCAAATATTAGCTGTCTAATTTCAGAGAACTAACCTGGATCACATTGGGTTGTCCTGCATAAATGTAACCACTTTGATTGACAGGCTTTGACAAAGGCGACATATGCTGACTGGGCATCATGCTTTGCCGCATTGGCAAGTTTCCTGATCAAACAAGACCATTTGGATATGAGCTCACCACTCATATTCTTGACAAATTCGGCGTCTCCAACAGGTGATCCTAGCAGTTTGACACCCCTTGTCTCAATACGGACGTTGTATTTTTCAAATCGTTTTTCGGTTTCTTCTAGCTGTTCAGAATGAATCATCACAATTGATTTATTGGCGTTAACAAAGTAGCCATGCTGATGACCAAATGATTCGAGTAGGTCCCAAACTCGAGTAACGTCCTTTAACGACCCCATAAAATTTGCGTCGTCCGCATACCAATACTGACTTACGTGCGGAACCGACTCGCGAATTCGATGAATAATTGCCAGCGAGGACACTGCAAAAGCAGCCATAGCTAGAGGATCCCCTTGTGTAAAATTAATATCCCCTTGATAAAATTAATAATAATAGACTTGATAAAAGTGCCAAACGTTACGCTTCTGTCGAAAAAGAGGCATTCGCAATCATAAAAGCTGTTCGCATTTGACGACATTACCATATAGGACGATTGTTCACGATAATAATCGATCAACGAGAAGTATCGTACATATTTACTCAAATCGGCCGTATTCAAATTAAAAACGATAAGATGGAACGCTGGCGTTTTTAATTGTCACAGTACTGCTTTGAGATTTCATATCGCCCACGACAAAAAAAATGTGGCTGCTGATGCATTCTCACGCTGTTATATGAACACTGTATCCAATGTTCTGTATACCCTTAGGAATCTTTATAAAACCTTGTGCCATCAATAGGTGATGTACGTCAAATAACACAAGAACGCGAAAGTTGTGCTGTTTTGAAGCCTCATTTTTACAAACCACCAACTGGTTCACTAATTAAATCATCTTGGCCTTTCGAGCGCCTAGCTATGAATTTTAAAGGTCCTTTACCTACTTTGAATCAAGACAAGTTTCTGCTAGTAATAGTGGATGAATACAGCAGATTCCCTTTTGCCTTTGCTTGTGTCGACACTTTATCTGATACAGTAATCCGTTGTCTGAACCAGATATTCTCAATTTTCGGATTTTCGGAAAGTATTCATACGGAAGGAACGTCTTTCACCTCAATACAATTTTGTCGTTACCTACTACATAAAGGAATATGTTTGTCTCATTCAACACCGTATCACCCTTCATCAAATGGACAATAGTGGAATAATCAAATAGTGAAATAATCGGGTTTTTTGAAATTCGGAAATTTATTACAATTAGAAGATACCTTGGTTAATAAGAAAATCGATGGTAGCATGATCACTTGAACCGATTGGAGGGCCGTACTTAATATTCCCAATAGCATTCTCCTTGACAGTAAGACAAATGTCGAACAAAGAAGACTTATCCTTCCTATATCGCGTATGCTAATGGACATGCTGAAATAAGTTTAAAGTATTAAAAACTTCTAAGAGTTCACAAGAACCATGATCACATTCACTAATGGGAACATAATCCTTCCAGTTTACTTTTTTTACTTCCAGCTTATTTTACCAAATCTCCCTCTTCAGACATTTTTACATGACTAAGCAGAAAGGATTGAATAGAGGCAGTTGACAAACACAGAAGTCGGTAAAATATACCGAACGTTAGGTTCCTAATCCCTTGGTTAATAGATACCCATGAATAATCACATTCAGACGAAGAATTACTAGATTCGACTATTTTTACAGATAATGAGTCTCTTATATAAAGAACAACACTACCACCCATGTGGCATTGTCTATCACCACGAATGAGAGTATATCCTTCGATACTTATTTCAGAATTAAGTATGCCTATACTTAGCCAGGTCTCAGTGAGAGCTATTATATCGTAACGCGTCTTCGACAAACGCACCGTCAATTAATCTAATTTATGGTAAATGCTAAGTATGTTTGTGCAAAGTATGCGCAAATTGGGAAAGATGTTCGTAGACTGAATTACATCGGAACATCCCCGTAGTAACGGAGGTATAATTTTTCGGATAAAACACCTAGAGGGAGCTTATAGGTGGTGCGACATAGAGTAGACGAAGAGCATCCTTGATCACTTCTGAAGGTTTGGAACGGATCCAAAAACGTGTAGAGATTCTGCGCCGCACTACTCGCAAATTTTTAATAATCAAATTACTTTCACCGTTCGCTTTACGATCCTTAAGTTCAGTGAGTGCCGCGGTCGAATGAATGATATTGCTAAACAAGCGACTGATGGTACCTTGACACGATTTCGTCATATGACTGTTTCTATTACAGGTACTAGGATACTGATAGCTGGTCAGCATGTGACTCATCCACAATGACGGTTGAAGTTTGCTCAGAATGATTGCAATTTGTAGCCAACTGTAGTAATTCGGAAGCACAGAATCCGCAGAGAAATTCCTTTGACAATATGTGCTTAGATCGGCTTGACGGACTGCGAATGTTGTCCATACATCACATCCAGATTTACTACACGCAACCTCGTGTCGTTCATAGGCAGGATCAGCGTTTACTTAATCAGAACTACACCTAGCGCTATTGTTGTGGGTTTCTTTCTTAGCTCTCGTCTTATTTGTCTTTGCCATTTTTGTATGTTTATTAGATTGTATGTAGTTATGTATAAATATTAGATCTCAAATGTAAGTAGTTGTTGTTAAAGATAGTTTGATATTGTGTGCCTGTATTAATTTTATATTAATACAGATTTTTCCGCGAGCATAGCGATCTGAACTGTAATCTGCAACTGTAATTGTGTATATATTAGATCTCAAACTTTTTTAAGGTTAAACTTTTTTAATCTAACTTTTTTAGGATGGCTAGTGAATTCAGACGAAGTGTTCGTTAAGCGTTTCAATCGCAAAACAAAATATGATGCACCAGTAGAGGGCGCAAAATTAATTCATGCAAACCCACATTATGACATCATCAAGGGATGAAATTGGATTGAGAATACTGTATCCACTCGATACTTATCAAGACCGCCAAGCACCAATAAAATAATCGATGATAATTTGGAGAAACACTTGGAAAATGTATCTCCAATCAATGATAATCATGTCAATGAAGAAACTCCAGAGTCAAGAGAAAATAATATGAGCGATCCACACGTACAAGGACACATAAATTTCAGTGACGCAAAAGAGTGCTTGAATGACAAGTGGTGAATGACATGCGATATTTAGAGTTAATTATTGTTGTTTTTACATTCATAGATATTTTGAATAAAGCCATTTATCTACGTGTTTCGGTTCGGACAACGATACCATCACACGGAGAAAATTCTAGAAATATGAAATCACCAGAATATCCTGAACTGTCAGCGCTACTCTATCGTTCACAAGCGGTGAATAAATTTGTCATACAGGAGCTGCCTGACCGAAATCCACGTTGAACATAGGAAAGGGTGCAATTTTGATCGAGATGATATTGCAATATTTTAACAATGACCACTCAATAATCATAGCAAATACACATGTTAAACTGATTGATCGAAAATCAGAACTAGTTAAAGCCGGATGCATTTTCGATAAAGGAACTACGATGGCACGTTTTCAAGGATCGGGAATCCGACAATGAATTAGATTAAATTGAAGAACCTAATGAGATAATCACACACTGCAGGTGCCAAAGTGCGAACTAGATACGACGAAATGTCATCAAAACCTCAAGACCTGTTGACTCGAAAGAATCAAGATTTGTAGACTCTTTAAAAATTTGGAAGCATCGAAATCGTGATATGAGTGCAGGGTAGTGTATTTGCACGGTCGCGAAATAAAACGTTTTAAATCAACAGATATACTTGATGATACAACGAAACTGTCAGCAACGACCTACTTATTTGTCGTGACAAGGCTCTATTTAGTGTTATCACCTCCCTAAACGTATCTTCCGCATTCGAGGAGGATACATTGAGGGAGGCATCCAACTTCCTTTCTCGCCTTCGTTATGATTGCGGTTTTTCTTCCTTCTCCGCAGCATGGCTTGCCTTATATCTATCCGACCGTTCCTTTCGCGTCTGTTCTAATTCATCGTCCTTCCCACCCATCACTATTTTCTGCGGGGTCCCATAAGGTTCAGTCCTAGGTTCTCTCCTTTCTCTCGCTACTTGGCGATCTCTCCGTTTACCAAGCCTTATTCATTTAATGTCATACAATACGCCGATGACATACTCATCTATGCTCATGCACCCGCACATCGCATATAGTATATCGCAATTTCTGTCTTTAGCTATCTTTCTGTTATCTACAAATGTCTCTCCCATTTTCATTTCGTTCTAAACCCCGACAAGTCAAAAAATGTGGATCCTCCCCCGTCAACCTATTATATATTCCCCTTGTATATTGTGCCTCATCAATTATTCCCATAAACCATAATCTCACTTCCTTCGGTTTCCATTTCGATGATCACCTTTCCATTAAGTCCTTCGTCCGTGACAAGATCCGCTCGTCTAACTTAATTTTCTATGACATCCGTCGTACCCGTTCCCTAATGACTCCCGATCTTGTATGTATCTTCTTTCATCGCTTCTCTTCCCTAAAATCGATTACTGCCTCAACCTTTTCGCCAATTCTCCAAAATCCATAATCTTACCCCCGTTCAACGCATCATCAACTATGCGTTCGAGTGCTCCTACGTCTCCGTCGCTTCGACCACACATTCACACATTTAACCAAACACGCCTGGCCCACAATCAACATCCGCATCCAACTCCGTCTTCTCGTCACTTTTCGTCTCATCGTTGTTGGCTCCCCATCGTTCATCAACATCCCGTTCTTATACGATACTCACCCCACCTCTCTATCGCTGCGTTCCTGTCATTCCCTATTACTCTACATTCCCAAATATTCTAACAGCTACGATCGCCGATCCTTCCTCGTCGCCACCCCTCTCCTGGAATCAGCCCCTTCTCGACGTCCGCCACGCTCCCTATTTTATCACACTCAAATACCTCCTCCGTGTCCACCTTCTCGACACATGACTTAGATTTTTGTTTCTTTTGTTGCGGTCATGTAAGCGTGTGCCGGCACGCATTTGCCACGTAAAAAATATTTTTTTAAAGGTTATTACCTATTTAAGATTTGTTGTTAAAGACTTACGGCGTTTTATCGAACTTATTCGAGTTGGCAATATTCTATTACTCTTTAGGTATGAATAAAATCGTTTAGGGTGAGTTGATGAATTACATGCAATTTTATCTTCAAAGGAACATCGTTTGTGCAATTTTAGTCTACTACCTTGATTGAGAGCCGCCGTATATTTGCACTTAATACCAATATTAGATCTTGACTTAAGCCACATGCGATTACACAATCTAATATTCACCATCATTTCATGATCAAACATGTTAGACAAGATCGACGAGGTTATGACTCAGTCAATGTCGGTAGTACGTTTGAAATTCTCAGTAGCTTTATCGACAATAACTCGAAACTAGACAGTAAATCCACAATGTGTACAGTGTACACAATGTGTACACTGTACACATTGTGGATACACCTTAAAAAATTTGGTTTCTAATAAACATACAATTATTCCTGTCAGTTCCAAATTATTCCTGTCAGTTCCAGATTATTCCTGTCAGTTCCAGATTATTCCTGTCAGTTCCAGATTATTCCTGTTAGCTCCAGATTATTCCTGTCAGTTCCAGATTATTCCTGTCAGTTCCAGATTATTCCTGTCAGTTCCAGATTATTCCTGTCAGTTCCGCTCGCTACGCTCGCGGATTGAGCTCAATCTATCGATAAAAGGTCATGCCTAAAAAAGCGCGATCTCAGATCCCTGTTCCTGATCAAGAATCTTCCACATCGGAATGCAATGATGGTTATACCAGCTTCGAAATTGGATGCGATTCCAAAGATTGTGATGTATGATCACTTGTTCGTGTTAAAATATCCGACCACTCGGTGTATAAACGTAAACAATTCACATGCGGTTTTTTTACATCAGTACGACTACTACAGTTATCCTGCTCATCTACTCCTGTATCACACACGACCACTCATACCAATGCTGTTTTAGATGTTTCCCTTGTATCAACGCCTGACTTCGCATCATATAATCCTATTATTGAACCTACTCTGCCACACACTCCTCGTTCAACTACGTACCAAACTTCTATTAATCTTTCTCATTCTAACAATGCTAACGGTAAAGCTTTTCATCTCGTACCTCCTCTTTCCTATTCCTCCCCGAATCTAAATAAATCTCACACTTCTTTATTCTCTTCACGTACTCCTTACTCGACCTACCCTGTATCACTTCTCAATAATTTACACTCTTCCATCAAAATCATTTCCAGTAACATTTCCGATCAAGTGATTCAACACTCCATTCCTGTCACTCATGCCCCAACCTATTTTAATTCTCCTTACTCTACCTCCCACGTAACACTTCCAAATAATTTACATCCTTCATTTAAAATCATATCCAGTCACATCTCTGATCAACCGATTCAACACCCCGCTCCTGTCACACTTGCTCCAACCAATATTAATTATTTATCAAGTACCCCTGTCATTTCCACTTCTATCTGCTCATCTACCTCGAATCCTACAGCTCTGTTCGTCCACCACTTCCACGAAATCGTTTTCCTTCGCGCGATCGCTGTATAATCATATCAAACTTAAAGCTTTCCAAATCTGCTTCTCCACAATCTCGCCTCGATGATGATGTATCTGCTTTCAGGTCTATCCTAGCAACCATTCTTCCTGATGATAACCCATCCCTCTTTAATAATATCGCTCCTGTATCATTTATTCGTTTAAACAAATCCAATAAATCCAACCACCTCAGTCCTCCACTCTAAAAAATTGTTTTCCGACATAGTTCACATGCCTCTTCGGTACTCTCCCAACGTTTTAAACTTCTAACCACTTCATCTACTTGCCGTATCTTTCCTGACCGTCCCCTTCCGATATTGCCCAGCTCAATTTAGCTCGCATTGAGTAACACCGACGTGAAACAAACGGCGAGTCATCCTTATCTATAAGTAAAATCAACGGAAATTTTCACGTTGTTCACACAAGGCTAAAAATTCGATGGCGTCCCATCTCTCCCCCTTGTCTTCTTCGCTAGTCGATCTCGCTCCTAAGCATACTTTTCGTCTTAGTCTATTCAATAATCGCTCCATTATTCATAAAGCTGATATGCTTATCGATATCTTCGATCAATTATCTATCGATATTCTCTGCATTACCGAATCCTGGCACTCTGACTCCGACGATTTTGCTATTCGTCGTCTACGTCGCTCTGGTTGTTCTCTAGTTGAATCAGCTTGTCCAATTGCCTCTCATACATCTACTGCTTCTATCATGGCGTTATTCTTGCCATTGCTCGTCACCCAATGTCTCTACGTAAAATCAACGTTAACATCCGTTACACTTCGTTCGAATTACTCATATGCATATTAATCAACTCCTTTCCCTCTGGAACCTGTGATTGTACACCGTCCAGGTTCAGTTGCCCCCTCACGTATCTTCTTTACCGAACTTGCAGATCTTATGTCTCACTGTTCCTTGTCTTATACTCCTTCTTTTGTTCTCGGTGACTTTAACATTCGTCTTGATCGCTCGGCTGACTCTATCACTTTAACTAATTTTTTTTCTGATTTTGACTATAAATTACTTTCAACAAGCCCAACTCATATTCTCGGCGGTGCTCTCGACATCCTTGATGTCCCTATCTGCTTCAATGACTATACTTCCTTGTCAATTACTGATCCCGGTTTGTCCGATCATTTCCTTGTCACTCTTACTCTTACTCGTCCCCATCCTCCTTCTCCGCCTCCACCAATATCCACACCAAGTCGACCCTGGAAACTACTCGATATCCCTATTCTCTGCACATCCTTACTCAATTCTTCACTCTTTTCACGTCCTCTTAACTCTCTCCTGACGATCTCTGCATTCTGTTTGATTCTGAACTTATGTCTATCACCAATAAACTTCTGCCTAGTCAACTCCGACGCTCTCAGCGCTTGCGTCATGCTCTCTGGTTCGATTCCGACTGTAGTCTTTCTAAGCGTCGACTCCGTCACTCTTTTCGTGTGTATAATCGCTTTCTTAAACGTTCACCCAACTCACTCCCTCCAAATCTTCGTGATTCCTACTTTTCTCAACGCCGTTCACATCTCATTCTTATACGTACTAAACGTACTCTCTTTTGGCGAAATCAACTCGAGTCATCTTCCAACTCTAAATCTCATTGGAAAATCTTAAACTCAATTCTTTCACGATCATCTACTTCTTGTAATATAAATCCTGATGAATTTTCTTCTTATCTACAAACTAAGCTATCTAATTTACTTTCCCTACTACCCGTAGCCCCCTTGTACCCACTCTTCTCTTTAGATACTTCCCTCCCAGAACTAATTCCACCTTCTTCCTGTTTCGTCTGATGAAGTTTCTTCGGTTCTGCTGTCATTACCTAATAAAACCTCTCCTTCTAACCCAATTCCCACTCACTTGCTTAAAAATATCTGCTCCTTTATCTTACCCTTCCTAACCACATTGTTCAACTCGTCCATCCGTAGCCGTACATTTCCTTCAATATGGAAATGCGCCACTGTTCGTACTCTCATCAAAAAGCAATCTCTCGACTCCACACTACCATCTTCGTACCGTCCTATTTCACTTCTCCCAACCCTCTCTAAACTCCTTAAGCGTCTCGTTCTTAAGCAAGTTAATACATATCTCTATTCCTCTAACTTATTTCCTCCCTTCCAAGCCGCTTTTCGCTCTAATTACTCTACCGAAATTGCATGTCTTAAAGTTTATAACGACTTACTCATATCGCGCGATCATAAATTATGTAGTGTCATAGTTTATCTTGATCTATCGTCTGCTTTTGACATCGTCGATCACTCGATTCTTCTCCATCGCCTTCGTCATGATTATGGCTTCTCTTTACCCACTGTATCATGGTTTTCTTCATATCTATCAAACCGTACATTTCGCGTCTATTCTAACTCTTCTCTCTCCCATCCTTCGTCCATTCCGTCCGGTGTTCCACAAGGCTCCGTATTAGGCCCTATACTTTTCTCTCTTCTTCTTGGTGATTTGTCTTCGATTTCTCATAAATTTAACTTCCATGTTATGCAATATGCTGATGACATTCTCATCTGTGCTCATGCACCTGTTTATCGTATTTACGATCTTAGTGTTTCCGCTTCCGACTGTCTTGTCTCAATTTCCAATCATCTTTCTTCCCTTCGCCTTTCTCTGAATCCTGATAAATCCAAAATTATGTGGATCCTACCTCGACGCCTCAGCTTCGAACCTCCCTCCGTATCATTAAATTCTACAATTCTTCCTATCGTTGATAATCTCGTTTTCCTAGGCTTCCATTTTGACAACCGACTTTCACTTAAACCTTTCGTTAGAGATAAAGTACGCTCATCTACCTTGATACTCCGCAACCTCCGTCAAGTTCGTAG
Source organism: Pomphorhynchus laevis (assembly GCA_012934845.2). Classification (NCBI taxonomy): domain Eukaryota; kingdom Metazoa; phylum Acanthocephala; class Palaeacanthocephala; order Echinorhynchida; family Pomphorhynchidae; genus Pomphorhynchus; species Pomphorhynchus laevis. The sequence goes on from WNNJ02003085.1 coordinate 73,605, forward strand.
ATTGATCGATTTACCTTCTTGTATGACTCTCATATCTTCTCTCCTTTTTTCTAGACTCGATCGTTGTCTTAGTCTATTTTCCAACTCACCTAAATCCACTCTTCTTCCCCTACAACGCATCGTCAACGCAGCTGTCCGAATTATCCTCCGTCTTCGTCGTTTTGATCATACATCCTACCATCTTGCTTCTCTAATTCGTCTTCTTATCGTTGCTTTCCGCCTTGTAACTGTTTATACCCCTTCATTTCACAATCTTTCTTTTCTTGTTAATTTTCCTCCTGTTTACTATTCTTTGCGTACCCGTAATTCCCTTCCCTTACATGTTCTAGACTACTCTACCTCCTTTGGCTTCGGCTCCTTCCTGGTGGCTGCTCCTCTATCGTGGAATCATCTGCCCATTCATATACGCCAATCAACTTCCCTGCAGTGCTTCAAACGACAAATCCGATCCCATTTAAACAATTTATTTGCTTGACTTTTTCATTTTTGCTTGTGGACTTGTAAGCGTACAGCTTGTACGCATTTACCACATTAAATAAAGTTGTATTATTACTGTAATATATCATTTGGTTTACTGTTTTAGATATGCTGACCATTCTTTATAACGTTTTCTTAAATTTGTCAGATAAGTTCGCTCCAAAACGGAGAACTTTCATTAATTCCACTCGCCATCAGTGGTTTGATCATGAACTTCGTGCAGTGTTGAAACTGCGCAATGCCCTGGGCTATTACTCAAACCCATCCTGAAAACTTAGATAGGTATCGGTACGTGCGCAACTTCTGCAATAGATTGAAAATACATAAGCGAATATCATTTGAAGATGGTATTGCAAATTGCATCGGGAATCAACCAAAGCGTTTTTGGTCATACGTGAAAGGTTCAAGGATACTTCGCTCTAATATAGCATACATTCTTCAAGTGAATATGTTTATTCTACTGAGCCTGAAATTGCTGAATGCCTAGCGGACAGCTTCTATTCTCCATCGACTATTGTTTCGGATATTTACTCTTTGAAATGGTATCCCATTCACAACGAGATTATATCAATCTTAACGAGATTCACTTAGAATCTCGTTAAGCCAATCAGTGCATCTGAAGTATTGCACTTGATCAATAGGCTTGACCGATTTGGCTCTCCCGGTCCAGATGATATTTCACCTTACCTAATTAATGCGGTTGGACCTGCCGTAAGTAGTGTTTTAGCTCATATATTTTCATTTAGCCTGATCAATTCGTGGATTCCTGCAATATGGAAGTCTTCTATTGTTGTGCCAATCCCTAAAAAACAGCCAGCGATTTCTTGTTTAGATTTTCGCTTTATCAATTTGACCAGTTTTCTCTCTAAATTACTAGAACGAGTTATTGCCAGAAGGCTACTCGAACATCTAAAATTTAACAGCATTCTTGCTGATTCTCAACACAAATTTAGACAAGGCCGTTCATGTCTATCAAATTTGCTTACCGCGAGAGAGTTGGATGGAAGTACTAAGCTCAGGACTTTGTCTCGACGTCGTATTTCTAGATCTTTCGAAAGCCTTTGATCGTGTTCCACATAAAGGTATTGTGTCACTCTTAATTCACTACGGCGTCCCTCGTGTAATCTGCTCTTGGATTGAAAATTTTCTTTCATTGCGTACGTTTAAGGTAAGAGTTGGTGAGTCTTTATCTGTAGAAAGAAGTATGTCGACAGGTGTCCCTCAGGGTTCTGCACTAGGTCCTATATTATTTATCACATTCCTTAACAATTTACTCTTACGTATTGAAAACACTCACTTGGCATTCGCTGATGATCTTAAAATTTGAACTGCTATACGAGATATCGATGACTGCAATTCTTTACAGACAGACTTGGATCGAGTTCATGATTGGTGCCGCTCTACCGGATTACATCTTAACGTTGATAAGTGTATACTTATGAGGATGGGTAAAAAATGCAGTAATTTTACATATCATATCGGCGATGTTCTTCTCACTGAAGTATCACATCATAGGGATTTAAGAATTATCGTGCAGGCATCATTAAAAACTAAACTTTATAGTGAAAGAGCAATAAAAAGCGCTACTCGTGCACTATGTATTGTAAAGAACTAATTCCTTAAGATTACCACTAATGTCTTTAGAAATATGTTTAGCACGTTGGTTCGTGCTCATTAGAGTATGCAATTCAGGCTTCTTTCCCGGTCACCAAACAAGAAAGGACAGATATTGAATCAGTCCTAAGGCGAGGTTCTCTTTTATGTTCGAATGCAAGAATGGATTATGCATCTCGATTAGATTTGCTATAAGAATTCAACCGATGTCATCACGATTTTTGTTTCTTGACTTAATAGTTATGTATGCGCTTGTACACCGGTTGCACGGTTATCCGAGTGGTTCGATCACATTACAATCATCGATTTTGAGAGGTCCCAGCAAAACTGTCTATAAAACAAGGCATGGTAGATATTTAAAATGCTGGAAACTGTCGCACGGGGTACTTAATATGTGGAATTCTCTGCCTGAGGAAATTGTTTCCTCCCGGAGTCTGCATTTGTTCAAAAAATTATTAAAGACATGGATCATCAAGAAGACGAGAAACGAGTCATAGACATATTTGCAGTGATTTGTTTTTTTTTCTGACTTCTTTTTCTTCGTTTCTTATTTTTTAGTTTTATATTTTTAAACTGTGATCAGGCAAAATAGCCTTATGGCTAAAAAAATTTTGGTTTCTTATAAACATACAATAAATAACATACACAAATTACAATCAATCCAGTTCCAGATCAATCCAGCAAATTTAACAGTTTTAACGCACAAGGACAACCATCGACGCACTACGACAACCATCTACGACAACCATCTACGACAACCATCTACGACAACCATCTACGACAACCATCTACGACAACCATCTACGACAACCATCTACGACAACCATCTACGACAACCATCTACGACAACCATCTACGACAACCATCTACGACAACCATCTACGACAACCATCTACGACAACCATCGACGACAACCATCGACGACAACCATCGACGACAACCATCGACGACAACCATCGACGACAACCATCGACGACAACCATCGACGACAACCATCGACGACAACAATCGACGACAACCATCCACGACAACAATCGACGGCAACCATCGTTTATGGGTGGACGTAAGAAAACAACTAAGACCGACACCAACTATGGACAACTGCAAGTACAGTGCTCGATACACGACTGCAGCGTCTGGACAACAATCACCTGCGACAAGAATAAGGCTAAAGAAGACTTCGTATGTGGTTTTTGTGCCAACAAACTAATATGCAACCTTTCCAATAAGCACATATCAACATCCAACACGTCAACTCAAACTACCCCCGTCGTTTCTAATGTCCTTTCTCCACCCACCGACCCTGCCACCATATACACTTCCCATTCCATGTCATCTTCACTCCCCGACACCCCACGTCCCGTCCTTCCTGTCTCGTTTCTCAATAACTTGCATCCATCAATCAAAATCACCTCCACCAACCTCCACTATCCTTCCACTCATAACCTTTCCTCACATCGCTTGCCACCCTCTTTATTATCATTATCCTCTATGTCTCCCGTCATCAAATCAAATCCCTCCAAATCATCAACTGCCAGCTCTTCTATCGTGATCTCACCTACTCACGTCAGTCGTCCTCCTTTACGGAAGCGCTTTGCTTCTCGCGATCGTTGCGTCATTGTTACTAATATCACGCCTTCTAACTCCTTATCTCCACAAGCACGTCTGGACCACGATGTTTCCGCCTTCAGATCCATCCTCTCGTCTATTGTTCCTGCGGATAAACCATCCTTTTTCAAGGACATTTCTCCTGTCGCATTCATCCGTCTAAACAAATCTTCTCAATCTAATCCTTCCCAGCCCCATCTCCTAAAAATTGTTTTCAAGCATCGCTCTCACGCGTCTTCTGTCCTCTCTCAACGATTCAAACTCATGTCATCTTCAACCACTCGAATTTTCCCCGATCGCGCCCCTTCCGAAATCGCTCAAATCTCTTCAGCCCGCATCGAAAAACGCCGTCGCGAGGAAAACGGCGAAACATCACTCTCCATCCGAAACATAGACGGAAATTTTCAAGTTGTCCACACCCGTCCAAAAATTCAATGGCGCTCCATGTCTCCTATGTGTCTTCTCCACTAGTCTCTTTCGCCACAGCACACGGTTTCCGCCTCGGTCTCCTCAACACTAGATCTATTCTCAATAAATCCGATCTTATCCTCAACCTATTCACCAAGCAATCCATCGATCTCTTCTGCCTCACCGAATCCTGGCACTCAGATTCCGACGACCTTTCCATTCGCCGTCTGCTCTCTGCCGGTTGCTCCCTAGTCGAATCCGCCCGCCCCCTCAGCTCATGCCCTTCTAAATCCTCTAATCATGGCGGCATCGTCGCATTCGCGCGTCACCCAGCGTCTCTTCGCAAAATCAATCCCCCTTTCAGTCCTTGCTCTTTTGAATTGCTCACTTGTCGTTATTCTAACCCGATCACTCTAGATCTCGCCATTGTATACCGTCCTGGTTCATCAGCTCCTACAGCCTTATTTTTTACCGAACTCGCTGACCTCCTTTCTCATTGTTCTTTGTCCTCAATCCCTTCACTCGTTCTAGGCGACTTCAATATCCGCCTAGACCGCCCCTCTTCCACAAAATCCATCATCCTACCCCTACAACGAATAATCAACACCGCCGTTCGAGTGCTCTTTCGTCTCCGTCGCTTCGACCACACATCCACATATTTTGCCCAACTCTCCTGGCCCACCATCCACATCCGCATCAAACTCCGCCTTCTTCTCGTTACTTTTCGTCTCATCGCTGTCGGCTCCCCATCGTTCATCAACCTTCCTTTCTTAGACGATACTCGCCCCAACTCGCTATCGCTTCGTTCCTGTCATACCCTCTTACTCCACGTTCCTAATTACTCCAACAACTATGGTCTCCGATCCTTCCTCGTCGCCGCCTCACTCGCCTGGAATCAACTCCCTCTCGACGTCCGCCGCGCTCCCTCCTTTATCACATTCAAACACCTCCTCCGTTCACACCTTCTCGACACCTGATTCACAGTTTTGTTTTGTTGTGGTCATGTAAGCGTGCGCTGGCACGCATTTGCCACGTTAAAATAAATCCTTTTTTTATGGCTAAGCCTTGTAAGAATAATAATAAGCCTTGTAAGAATAATAATAGTATTCAATAATAACAGAATTACTAGCTCTACTTGAATTAGCTTAATAATATTTTTTTAATATACAAGTTCTTATTATAAAATAATAATAATACAATTAAAAATTACAATCAAAAAGTTACCCGCAAATGGGCCCTAATATAATCATTAAATATTAAATTTAGGACTCTATTCATTAAATCCTCAGCAGAAGGAATAAACTTAACTTTCCTCGGATAAGTGCGATACACGTCGCATAGTCTGTTTCGCGCTTATTGGCCAACATCATGGCTACTGCCTTCAGAACGCCATCTCCGGTCTTTCCAACGCCTCTATAAGAGGAAAACACTATCGGTGTGAATTGGGCCCTCTCCATAGTTGCAATACGTTCAAGGTAACGAAAGTTTTTGCGCGACTCGTGATAGCTGTGGAGTAATGAAGGCGATTTCTCAGATAAGAAGCAGCATGGCAATTGAATACAGCTACGTCCATAAAGACGCGCTCGTTTTGTCTTCCGAACAGACCCGTGCACACGACATCAAGTCTCGCTTCACTATCACGTGAAGTTGTAGCTGACTCGAACTGAATAGAGGGATCTACATGACTCAGCGCGGGCTCAATTGCGACACACGGAGTGACTTTAGTCAAGAGGTCGGCAAGTATGTCACGTATTAGGTTATGCCTTATGATTGAGTGCGCCTCTAACGCACGAGAGCGAGTGAACTGTGCTATTCTTAGAACCACAACTACAATACGAAGGTGCATCCGTAGGTGTTAGTCCATATCGACCATTCACAGCGTTCCTAAACTCGTGGGGGATAAACGGAACCCGTCTGCTTCGATTGGTTTTGTTGTCAACCATTTAAACGCTCCTTTCTCCTTTTAATTCGACGCTTTTTTCTTAATAATAATAGTATAGTTAATAACAGAATTACTAGCTCTACTTGAATTACGCTTGGTATATCTTGGCATACATCAACAATCTGATATTCTACTGTGAACCAATTTAAGATGTGCTTTGAAAAATACACTTTTAATGATTATTAGTGGTGATTAGCTCTATTTAATGGTGATTAATTTAATTGTTTATAATCCCACCTATTAACAAGCTTTTTGTTCAACTGGTGATAACACAATAATATAATCTAGTATGCGTCTCTGAAAAATAACTTATAGAAGTCAGCAATTTTACTGAAAGAACACAGTGATCACTGTTACAAATCGATTGTCCGTGATGTAAACTAGAAACATCATCAATACACTTAGTGAATATTAGATATAATATTAATTAAGATCTAAAAATATAAGTATGACTACGAAGATAATGTACAATTAGTTTGTCAAGTAAGTCGAAATCTATGAGGTAACGATCCTTCCCAAAAACTTTCATGTATTACGGTTAATCCAGTCTATATTTGTTAATTTAAAATTCCAGAATACGATGAAGAAATTGAATGAATTTAGGCTAGTCAAGAAATACTTAAGCAAATCGAACTTAGCAGGAACAGAAGACAAATGATATAGTGCACAAATTGGAACACCTTCACCATGACGTCTACTATGAACAATAATAGTGAATGAAAAAAAATTTAAACGACTAATCGCAATGCTGAAATTATATGTCTTACGATACCATTACGAATATAAGCTGAAATCACCACCGCGTTTACTAGATGTGATTTCAAGCAGCAGGTAGTAATTCGGTATGCGAACACTATCATAAGTAATGTAAGAACGTAACCAAGATTCCAAGAGACAAAATGAATGAAAACGACTCTTAGTCGTTTTGACCTCCTTGCCAATTACTGATCCTGGTTTGTCCGACAAATTCCTTGTCACTCTTACTCTTAATCGTCCCCATCCCCATCCTCCTTCTCTGCCTCCAACGTTAACTACTCCAAAGTCGACCCTGGAAACTTTTCGATATCCCTATACTCTACACTGCATTACTCAATTCTTCACTCTTTTTACTAGCACTTTACTATCTTTCTCCCAATGATCGCTGCATCCTGTTTGATTCTGAACTTACGTCGATCCTCAATCACCTTCTGCCTATTCGATTACGACATTTTTAGCGCTTGCACCATGTTCCCTGGTTCGATTCCGACTGTAGTCTCTCTAAGTGTCGACTCCGTCACTCTATAAGTATGTTTAATCGTTTTCTTAAACGTTCTCCAAACTCACTCACTCCAAATATCTGTGTTTCCTATCTATCTCTCCGCTATTCCCATCTCATTCTTATGCATACTAAGCGTACTCTCTTTTGGCAAAATCAACTCGATTCATCTTGAGTCATCGAGTCATCTTGAGTCACTCGAGTCATCATGTGGAGGTGCTTGACCACCCCCAGGCCACTGTTGCAAGGACACGTTTTAGCTAAGAACCAACGATCTCCTACGTGGTCACAACTATATGCTAAAGAGAAGACGAGCCTGCAATAAACGAAATTCAACAATCGATGATAGAATTGTATCTATCTGAAATGGTCTACCTGCTGTGACGATAAATGGTAACCAGGGGAGTTTTAAACGACGGTTGCGAAATTACCTCAGGATGCGTTGTCGTCATGACTGAATTGCACATTATTTCGTCTATTTATTTAATTTTTAATTTTTAATTTTTCTGTTTTCCCTGTTGTGAACCAATATGTTCGAGCTGTTCAAGCTCTTTTGTTGTCGAAATTTTTTTAATGGAAAAATTTATTTTAGTAAAAAATACAGTCGAGGTTACCCGCAAGTGGGCCCAAAAAAAGATAGCTTAATAATATTTTAGGATAGTTTAATAATCTAAGTTGTCGAAAATATAATAATAATCTTCAACTCTAAATCTCATTGGAAAATCTTAAACTCAATTCTTTCAAGATCATCTACCCCTTGTTTAAGGCTTGATTACTGTCGTAATAAGACTTTATTAAGATGACTTTATTAATAAGACTTTATTAATAATACTTTATTAAGTCTTCATAAGACTTTATTACTGTCTTAGTAATCAAGTCTTAGCCTATTTTCCAACTCACCTAAATCCACTCTTATTCCACTACAACGCATCACAAACGCAGCCGTCGGAATTCTCCTCCGTCTTCGTCGCTTTCCGCCTTGTAACTTTTCATACCCCTTAATTTCTCAATCTTCCTTTTCTCGTTAATTCTCGTCCTGTTTACTGTTATTTGCGTTCACGTAATTACCTTATTTTACATGTCCCAAAATACTCTACCTGTTTTGGCTTCCGCTCTTCTCTGTGGCTGCTCCTCTCTCTTGAAATCATCTGCCCATTCATATACGCCAATCAACCTCAATGCCGTGTTTCATACGCCAAATCCGATCGCATTTAAACAATTTAACAGATTTATCTGTATAACTTTTGCTGTGTGTTTTTAGTTAGTGAACTTGTAAGCGTGCAGTGGGCACGCATTTGCCACTTTAAATAAATTATTATTGTTGTAGTAACATAAATCCTGATGAATTTTCTCTTATCTACAATCTAAGCTATCTAATTTACTTTCTATTCTACCCATATGCCCCTTATATGCTCTTTTCTCTTTGAATATTTCCCTCCCAGAGCTATTCCACCTTCCTCCCGTTTCGTCTGATGAAGTTTCTTCGGTTATTCTGTCATTATTTGTGATCGATCTGGTCGAAGGGGAGGGGGTGTATTGCTATATTGTAGTTTAGGTATTGATGTAGTGTGTTTGCAGACGATTAGTGATGCCAATGAGATTGAGGCTTTATACCTCAAATTGTGCCTTGATCAGGTCAATTCTATGGATGTGCTAGTGTTCTATCGTCCTCCTTTGACAAGTAGCGATGATTTAATAGAACTTATTGAGCTCTGTGGTCAACAGAAAAAATGCCTAATCTTAGGAGATCTGAATATTCCCTTAATAGATTGGGACTCGTTTTCATTTGCTAGTCGCATTGCATCGGACTCGGTTTTATTGAGTGTTCTACACAACAGTGGTCTGCATCAGCATGCACGTGAGGCAAACCGTTTCACTAGCCAGTCGTCTGCCCAGCTATACGTGGTCTTGTCTTCGTTTAAGTCTGATATTGCTCACATAGATTATATTTCTGCACTGGGGATGAGCGATCATTGCGTACTGTCCTTTTCGTTTAAATGCGCAAGCAATGTAACGTCGGTCAGTCCCATGCATGGTAAGCCTCAGAACTTCTGGAAGGCTGATTTCGACGCAATTATCTACAAATTGAATCTGGTTAGATGGCCAGATCCGTATAAATGCGGAATAGACGAGGCTTGGTATGTTTTTGAGAGCACACTCTATAACTTACTGATATTGCATTCTCCCAAGTTTAAAACACATAGGGAAGTTTGTCCTTGGTTTAATGGGCTTCTCCGGTATCACTCACGCGCACGTAAACATGCGTGGATTTCATTTCGTTGTGGACAACAATCTTATGATTATTTTAAACAAATTAGGAATAGATTTACCGCTCTCAAGAGAATGACGCGTCGTCAGTTTGAGGAGAAGCTGAGTTCTATGGATGGCAAGGCTCTATTCTCTTACATTCGCAAAATCAGGGGCTCGAATATTCCACTAGTATCGTTGAGGGATGATTCTCAAGGCGAAGTCATGTGTAAAAGTGTCATGGCAAACTTATTTGCCCAGGAGTTCTCATCGATATTTTGCTCTTCGCGGACATTGTGTAGTTCTGAATCAGAAAAGGGTTCAGATGCATTCGATCGATCTAATCTGTCGTTTTGTGTTGAAGATGTTTTAAAGCTTCTCTGTAAATTAAAACCGAACATCGCTGCCGGTCCGGACGGACTTCCCTCAATTCTTTTAAATAAAGTTGCTCCTCAAATATATTTATGTTTTCCGTATGTTTCAGTTTTCTATTCTCCAATCTCGAATTCCTTCGCGTTGGAAGGAGTCCATTGTAGTTCCAGTGTATAAAATGGGAGATCGACAAGTGTGTAAGAACTATCGCCCAGTAGCCTTGACATGTATTATTTGTAAGTTGCTTGAAAAGCTAATAGTCAAAAACATATCCTCTGATTTGGAAAGCAACGGTAAACTCACTGACTCACAACACGGTTTCAGACCAAATAGATCAACAATAAGTAATCTTTTGGTTTCTTCCAACGCATGGCAGTCTTCATTAGATGAACGAGTTCAATATGATGTACTTTTTGTAGATTTCTCTCATGCTTTTGATTCAGTTCCGCATGATCGACTCATTCACAAATTGAGGTCACTTAGTGTTTGTCCTATGTATGTCGCCTGGATTGCAAATTACTTAAGTTTACGCTCTTTCAAAGTATGTGTAGGTGCAGATATGTCCACCTCATTCGTTATTCATTCTGGCGTTCCACAGGGTGCTGTTATCTCCCCACTTCTTTTTATTGTATATATCAATGATCTCCCATCTGTAATTCGTTCTGATGTCGTAATGTATGCTGACGATGTTAAGATATGGCGGCCTATTAGATACGGAAGGGACATTAAGATCCTTCAAGATGATCTGACATGTCTAGAAAAATGGTCAGCGGAAAATGGTTTGAGGGTTAACCCCTCTAAATGTGCGCATATGTCCATTGGTTCTTCACTAAACTCATCCTATCAGATAGGTTCGATTCAGATAGGCCGAGTGGGTGAATTCAAAGATCTTGGTGTGATGATGACCAGTAGCTTAAAAACTAATGTCCACACTAGATATATTTGTAATCGAGGCTATCGTATTTTATGGATGTTTTTCAAGTCTTTTGATCGGATAAGTCCATCAATGTTCAAGCGACTATTTTGCTCTTATATTCTTCCCATCCTTGAATACGGTTTACCTGTAACTTATTCACAGACTTTAAGAGAATCCCGTGTAGCTCATTTGCTTCTGTTTGTTATAATAATAATTATCTAATAAAACATCTCCTTCTTTTCTCCGATTCTTCTGTCATTATCTAATAAAACATATCCTTCTGACACAATTCCCACTCACTTGCTTAAAAATATCTGCTCATCTATCTCACCCTTTCTAACCACTGTTCATCTTGTCTATCAGTAGCAGCACATGTCATTCCAACTGGAAATAAACATAAGTTCGTCCTCTCCTCACAAAGCAATATATCGACCCCACACTAATATCTTTGTACCATCCTATCTCATTACTCTCAATCCTCTCCAAACTCCTTGAGCGTCTTGTTCTCAAGCAAGTTAATGCATATCTATTTTCCCCAATAATCGAGTGATCGACATCGTCGATCACTCGATTATTCTTTATCACCTTCGTCATGATTATGGCTTCTCTTTACCCACTGTATCATGGTTTTCTTCATATCTATCAAACCGTACATTTCGTGTATATTCTAACTATTCTCTCTCCCATCCTTCGTCCATCCCGTTCGGTGTTCCACAAGGCTCCGTATTAGGCCCTTTGATTTTCTCTCTTCTCAGTGATTTGTCTTCTATTTCCCATACATATAACTTCCATGTTATGCAATATGCTGACGGCATTATCATCTATGCTTATGCACCTGCTTATCGTATTCATGATCTTAGTGTTTATGCTTCCAACTGTCTTGCCTCAATTTTCAATCATCTTTCTTTTCTTCGTCTTACTTTGAATCCCAATAAATCCAAAAAATTGTGAATCCTTCCTCGACGCCCCGGCTTAGAACCTCCATCCGTGTCATTAAATTCTACAATTCTTTTTATTTAAAAAAATTAAAAAAAATTAAATACAACAGCAGCAAAAGAGCGTAGAGCTCGTACAGGCTGGGTACAGGGTAAAAAAAAACAAATATCAATGAAAATCAGATTGTTCTAAGTCAGCTTTTCCACGTTCGGTTGACAATTATGTTAAATCTTCTTCGTGGACGAATGTGGGTTTCTAACGTGAGGTGATGTCCCCTCAATCTGTTTGAATTTTGAAGTTCGAACAGTTTACGACAAACATGTTCCCTCTGCCCTTTTTGAACATTAAGCGTTGTCCACACAAACATTAAATCAGATGACTTTAAAGATTTATTCACTGTGGTCACACCAAGTGCGTGGAGTCGAAAAATGAATGAGAGCTTGCGTTGGCTGGGTACAAGATGTGTGGCCTTGCGTAATATGGATTCGTACAGGTTCATCTCTGTCGTAGTTTGAGGGTGGCAGGCAGGTGAAGCGTATCTCATTAAAGATAAGACATAAGCATTGTAAATTAACTTAAAACTGGATGCGTCAAGCTGGCCAATGGTCCTTCTAATAAGTCCTAAAATTTAACGGCATTTAGCAACTGTGTGACTGGTGTGGGATGGTCGATAAGCTTATATTTACAATCACTCCAAGGTCTTGAAATTGGGGAACTGTTTCAATTTCTCTTCCGTCAATGGTATATGACGAATTGATGTGTAGATGTCCGATGCGCATATGTTTTGACTTATCGGGGTTTAATACCAGTCCCCGTTGATTACACCATACCTTAATATCATCAATGTCTCTCTGGAGTATCATTGGATCTCGGCTATCGATTATTGGTCGCCAAATTTTCAAGTCGTCAGCATATAAACCACATGGACTCGAAATAGCTGTAGTAAGCTCGTTGATGTAAATAATGAAGAGCAATGGACTGAGTACCGATCCCTGAGGACCACCGCGTCCAGGAGTTCTTGTCTTTGACATATGTTTATTGGCCAATACAGTAAACTTCCGATTTCTAAGGAAGGAGTTAATCCAATTTAGGAGAGTTTCTCTAATGCCGTACTGTTCCAGAGTAATAAGGAGGAGATCATAGTATATCCGATCAAATGCTATGCTGAGGTCGAAAAACAAAACATCAACACTAACTCCAGCCTCGGCATATCTGGTCCAATCACTTCTCGCAAGTACGAGGTTTGTGACAGTAGATCTTCCTGGGCGGAAACCATGCTGGTTGTCGCAGAGTACTTGGTTCCCTTCTAGGTGCCCGATGATTCGTTTAAAAAGCAGTTTCTCTAGCACTTTACAAGCAACGCAGGTAAGGCTTATTGGCCGATAGTTGCTTGCTAGATTACGGTCGCCTTTTTTGTAGAGAGGTCGGATTATAGAACATTTCCAATCTGATGGTATACAGCCTGTTGACAAGGAGAAATCGAATATGGTGTGTAAAGGTTCATATATTACTGGTGCAAGTTCCCGAAGAAGAATTGGAGGAATATTGTCTGGTCCTGCCGCAATTGATCGTGGTAGCTTTAGAAGTTCGTTAAGTACCTTAAATTTATCAAATGGAGTAAATTCGTAACACGGATATTGAGCTGTGGAGACTCGGGGGGGGGGCAATACTGACAGGTAGGACTCTCTAGCGTGAATTGATCCAGGAAAATATTGGCAATTGCTTTGTCATCAAATGTGAGCTCACCGGTTTCCATAAATATAGAGTTGATCTCAGGCGTAGTTGATTTAAATGAGCTGATATGTTTGAACAATTTACTGGGATATCTTTTTGATGATCGACAAAGATTGGAAACGAAGCACCTGTGTTTCTGACGTTTGAGTGCCATTACTTGATTTCGTAATTCCTTGTAATCGGTCCAAGAACAATTCCCTTCTTTGAATTTTTTGTAAATTTTGTCTCTTGTTTTAATCATTTGTTTAATCTGCGAGTCAAACCAAATGGGAGTTTTGTGGGATGTGCGCTGACGTTTTAAAGGGGAGAAGTAATTTAGAGCATTGATCAAGGTAGATTTGAAATTTTCCCAGCACTGATCTATGCCAATTACATATGAATTAGTCCATTGAATGTTTCGAATAGCTTGCGTCATACTTGCGAAATTCGCTTTGAAGGGATTCAATTCGGGTTTTGCCGAGGGGGTTGTTTTAAAGAGACTTACAGAAAGCGCCAGCCTAATGACACAATGATCACTGTGGCCAATAGGGGGCTGAGAGATTTCATCAATTGTGGGTTCCCCTCGTGATAAGCAGAGGTCTAAAATGGCAGATGATCGCTTCCTCCTTCTAGTGGGTTCGTGAATATGCTGGGTTAGATTGAGATCGTTGAACGTATCAAGGAGATTGGATGATTCAACATCGCAACCATGTGTTGAAGTATATAGGTCCCAATTGACATAAGGCATATTGAAGTCTCCTAGGATAATGATCGGTGATAAGCTTGTTAGGTGATGTCGTAAAGAGATGCCAATCTTTTCAATTGCGGAGCGCGGAGAGCGGTAAAACCGATTTTTAGTTTCTGTCTCTCAGGAGAAGATACTGTTGCCCACAGATATTCGTTGTATGAATCATCTGATACAATGCTGTGCTCGATGATGGTTAACGGTTGCTTGACGTATAATATAACTCCACCTCCTTTTGAGGCGGTTCGATCCGATCGTATAACAAAGTAGTCTGAGATTGAGAATTCGTTATCATATATACCGTTGTTGAGCCAGGTTTCGCTCAATGCTATGATGTTTGGGTTCATGAAATTAACGAGACACAATATTTCGTCGAATTTGTTGTACATGCGTAAAGAGTTAGAGTGCATGACGGAAATATTATTTTTAGAGTAACGGCAGTGGTGAGGTGTCGCTGTTGGTGTTGAAAGGGATTGATGTTTACGTGTTAGATGCACGAATCTGTGCGGCGGAGAGTATCGATGGAGCGGTTAGACGGATTCCGAGGCTGAATCGCGTATTTACCCTTCGCCGCACAACTTGAAAATTTTTCACAATTAGATTTTTTTCACCGTTTTGAATTCTTTGTTGAAACTCGTTCCTTGCAGATTTCAATCTGTTTCTATCTTCAGTGCTGAGGTCAGGTAGAAGTCTGATACTGGAGCCCCTTAACTTAAAGGAATTCTTGATGATTTGCTTACTAGTCTCGGGGCTATCAACAACAACTTTCAAGAGCCTTGGTTTGGTACCATCTTGTTTCTTCCCAATGCGAAAGAGGTGTATTACCTGTCTATTTTGTTTGACTGATATCTCTGTTGGGAGACAGTTGAAAGTACTTGCTTTACTAAATCAATTAAATCAGTTAACTGAGTCTACGTATTGTTATATAATTATAAAATAAACAAAACATAATAATGCTAAATCAAAATTTAATAATTAAATAATAAAATTAATAATTGTTTTTAGATTTTCTATAATTTAAATCAAGTTAAAAAATAAAAATAAAAATAAAAAATAAAAAATAAAATTTAAAATAAACGTCATTTTTATGAATTGACTAATAAATAACAGACGTTGTATCAGAATAAGAATTAGAGGTCATCAGGACCTCTAATTAAACATCCGTATTAAACTTCCGTATTAAACATCATGTTTAATACGGAAGAGACTGTTTAGACTCGGTGATTCGTTTAAATTTACAATGATGAAACATTTATCCCGATCGAATGTTCGGCGTTTATGTCGTTTAGGATCAGATAGAATAGGTATATTGGGGTTATCATTGTTGTTTACAGTGGAATTGGTATGATTTATCATTTGTTTGAGTGTTTCATCCATTTTATATAGACTATGGGTTGTTTGATGACAAGAAAAAGCTGGGAGTGCTGTGTGATGTGGTGCTTCTGTGTTTGTTTCCGGCCTTGGATGTGTTTTCTGGGTGGAATTATTTAGATTTGACGAATTCAGGAAATCAGATTTAAGGTTAGGTAAGGAAGTTTCAAGGGTTGTTGCCTTTACGATTCGCGATCTTGCATGTCCTCGTGTCCAAACTCGAGTGGGGGTAGATTTCCAGAATATTGAAGTATCAGATGTTGCCATTATGTTAATCGGGGCGATTTCATTGTCTAGTGATGGTATTGTATCTTGCTCGAATACTTCACATGTATAAGGGATATCTGATCGTAATGGTTTATCAGTGTCTTCGATTAGTGAGCGTAGGTCGTTAATAGTCTTATTTAAATCTGCAATTGCTAGAGCTGCACAGAAACCACAATAGAAATTGCGACTCGTCATTGCTTGAGAACTGTCTGAGGGGAAGCTTACTTTGGTCCATATCGTGCAGCCGTGAGAGTCACATGCCACTTCATTATCTGCGTACCCAACCGACTTTGTTGTATTGTTGTATTTCGCTTGCTTGTTGGTCTTCTTTGTCATATTTTTGTCATATAATGTGATATTGTACTGGAATTCAAATTTCCATCAATTTTTCAAACGGAAAATTCGTTATTGAATAATGGATCTGACCAACATATTTCGTTTATTGCGGTATCAACGGAATTTGATTTAAATTTCAATTTTTATTATTATTATTCCAATACATACCAAAGCCAAAAGGCTATTCAGGCAGAGTCCAAAAAAATAAAAATAATAAAACAAAAGCAAATGGTCAGTCAACGTAGCTAATTAGGGTATTCCAGTGGTAGTGTTGAATGGCGGCATTGTTCATGTATCCATTTGTAGCATCGTGATTTAAACGTTCTCAAACTGGGGGCTGCAACGACTTCCTCAGGCAACGAATTCCACATGTTAATTCCTCTCCTTGAGAGTCTATACACTTTTGGTAATCTGCCAAATCTAAATTTATACAAGACTCTGCTATGTCCCCGAAACTGATCTACCCGCCTAGTGATTACATCGGTGGGATAACCTACCACATCATTCGACATATGCCATATACATAGCATTTCCAAGGATATAAACCTCTCACGTACCGACAACATCCCAATACGACTTAGACGTACATAATAGTCAATACCACTTAAGCCAATACAGAGCCTCGATCCGCGCCTAAGAATAGACTCCAGGTCTAATAGTTCTTGCTTAGTGACAGGGAAACAAGCCTGAATGCAGTATTCCAAGTGTGGCCTGACGATGGAGATGAATAACCTCTTAAACATGTGACAGCTTAACCTGAGGAATGCATTTTTAATACAATATAACGCCCTAGTAGCTTTACCTAGAAAGAAGTCGGTGTTCAACATTGTTTTCAAGGATCTATGGACAATAATCCCTAAATCCTTATGATGAGACACTTCCTTTAAGACCATATCTCCAATAAAGTACCTTAGAGTTTCAATAGGGCGACCTAGTTGCATTAGGACACATTTATCAACATTCAACCGTAGTCCGGTAGAATCGCACCACTTGATCAGGGAGTTTAGATCATTTTGTAACGATACTCGATCAGCAGGACTTCTAATGATCGACCAAATCTTTAGATCGTCTGCAAACGCTAGATGAGAGCATGATAAGCGGAGTAGCAGATCATTAATGAAGATTATGAAGAGCAGTGGGCTAAGGACTGATCCCTGCGGTACGCCAGAATTAATATTTACCGAATAAGAAAACACGCCCCCCACACAAACTCGGAAAGACCTATTCGATAGAAATTCCCTGACCCACTCACAAATATATGAATGAAGTCCATAGTGATACAGTAAAGACACTATGCCGTCGTGTGGTACCCTATCAAAAGCTTGCGAACAATCAAGGAATACTGTATGAACCTGAAACCCAGCCCCCAGAGCATCAGCCCATTTTTCACGCGCAGTTAGTAGGTTAGTAAGGCATGAACGTCCGATCCTGAAACCATGTTGAGATTCAACCAATATGTGATTACGATCCAAATGATCCCTGATTCTACTAGCAATGATTCTTTCTAAAAGTTTGCAGAATACGCTAGTTAAGCTAATGGGCCGAAAGTCCGCGCAAAAGCTAGCAGGATGCTTTTTGGGAATAGGCACCACAATTGCACACTTCCAACTGTCAGGAATCCAAGATGTATCTAAGCTGTATCTGAAGAACATAGTTAAATCATTGCTCAGTTCGTTCGCTAGGGATTTGACGAGGAAGGGGGCAATATTGTCTGGTCCCGGAGATGTAAACGAATCGAGCTTCATTACCTCGTTCAACACCTCATCCACTCTGAGTGGACGAACACAACACCGATGAGCAACCGGAACATACTTCCAACTAAATTCATGCAGTTTGTTAGAGGTCAAAGCCTGTACCAAGAAGCCATCAGCTAAATGTTGGGCGATTAGAGACGGATCGGTCAAAGTTTCAGTTGGCGTTTGGATTGAGCTAATTGTGGCGACAAGTGTTCTGTTGTTTCTTACATAAGACCAAAACCTCCTAGGATTCAAAGATGCATCCCTGGCGATACTATCTTCGTACGAATAGCGTTTCTGAAATTTTAGCCGATTGCATAAGTTCCGAGAGTCGATGTAGGCACGTTTTGAAGCAGAAGAACGCCTAAATTCGCGCCACAATTTGTTGCGGGATCTTATAGCATCAAGAAGCTCTCTGTCGAACCAAGGAGGATGTCCATGCTTGAACTTGCAGGCACGTAGCGGAGCAAAGATATCAGAAATTCGCATCAATTCATCATGGAGCAGATCAAAGACTACAGGAACCTCCAAACCGAAGTGGATACGAAGACTATCACAGATACCTTTTGGGAAGCTTGCAGCTAGTTGACTAGCATCAACACCTACCCAACAACGTTTTTTAAAATTAGAGTTTTGTGAGGCTCTGTTGAACAGCGACAGCCGCATAGAGAGTACACAGTGATCGCTATTGCCAATTGGTGCGTCATAACGAACACCTGAAACGTCACCCAAACACTTAGTAAAGACCAAATCGAGTATAGAAGGCGTCCCTGTCACACAAGTAGGTTCTTTAATATGTTGAACTAGTAGCATCTCAAGTAACAGAAAGTCACTCAGTACTTTCCCAATTCCGTGAATTGGTCGTGAATGACTATTTTTCCAGTCTATTTGGGGGATATTGAAGTCACCCAGGAGCAAAATCAGAGGATACGAAGATAATTTTGAATTTTAAATTGTAAGAACTTGTTATAATCAAGACAATTTTAAATTCTTTAATCATTGAAGTAATCGTTGTAATCGATGTAATCGTAGTAATCGTAGCAATCGTAGTAATCGTAGTTTGTATGTTATTTATTGTAAGTCATCATCGATAGCCAGACGTAAGCTTCATCATCGATAGCCAGACGAAATGTATTGTATTTACTTTAGATTGTAAGATGTTTGTTATCAAGAAAATTTTTACTTCGTTGACAATCTCGTTTTATTAGGCTTGCATTTCGACAACCGACTTTCAATTAAACCCTTCGTTAGAGATAAAGTAAGCACATTTACCTTGATTTTTCGCAACCTCCGTCAAATTCGTAGATTGATCGATTTCCATTCTTGTATGACTCTCGTATCTTATTTCCTTTTCTCAAGACGATTATTGTCTTAATATATTCTACAACTCACCTAAATTCACTCTTCCATTACAACACATCGCAAACGCAGTCGTCCGAATTCTCCTCCGTCTTCGTTGTTTTGATAATACATCCCGCCATACTGCTTTCGATTTACCTACAATTGATTGTCGTGTTAAAATTCGTCTTCTCATTGCTTTCAGCTTTGCAACTTTTCATACCCATTCATTTCACAATCTTTCTTTTCTTGTTAATTTTCCTCCTGTTTACTATTCTTTGCGTACCCGTAATTCCCTTCCCTTACATGTTCTAGACTACTCTACCTCCTTTGACTTCGGCTCCTTCCTTGTGGCTGATCCTCTTTTGTGGAATCATCTACCCATTCATATACGCCAATCAACCTCTCTTCGTACTTCAAACGCCAAATCCGATTTCATTTAAACAATTTAATTAATTTATCTGCTTTACTTTTGTTGTGTGTTTTTTAATAATAAGGAATTTCTTAAATAAATAATTAACAACCACTAAATAATTGAAAAAGGGCAGAAAAAAAGCAAAAATAGCAGTTCAGGATGATAACAGAAACATCGATAAATTTAGTTTTCAAAATATCGTCAAGGCTTCAGGTCCGGCGGGATCTGAGCCCTTCAGACAATCCAACACACCGGTCTCCGACTCAAACACCCAGGGTTTTTCACCCCCGAAGAGCCCAATCGAGGCGGACTATGCTCGGTAATCGCGAGATGAAGAGCTTTAGAAACGTTAGTCTTTGCTCTGGATGGCGTCCTCTCGAAAAAAAGACTAATTTCGAGGGTACGTTTAAGTATATTCAGGTCGGCTTTCGCCGACCAGTTCACTGTAACAGTGAACCCCAGGTATATTTTACTGGACTTGTGAGGATAGGGGCTGGTTGATTAGTCAATATGGAAGATAAAGCTGAGAGAGCTAGTCTCTTCAATTTTTCTTTGCAGCAGGAGCGCCATGAAAGACAACAACCTGCGATTTGGAGGAATTTAAAAAAATATTGGATATGGGCTACTGATCTTTTAATCTTAAAAAGAAACGGCTTTGTCCGAGACAACATCTTTCCACCTGCGTCCAGAGAACAGAGCTGTGGTATCATCAGCGTATACCACTAGATGTCGACACGTTTAAAATTATTGAATAGTACAATGGATGCAGCAAGATATAAGATTGAAGAAAGTGGGGATCCTTGAGGCACACCCGTAATAGGGGTAAAACTGACGCGCATCAGGGTCGTCTTCATAGTCGAACCTTTTGGTGTACAGCAATATCTCCACCCTGTTAACAATTCTCGCAGTCAACCCGAGGGACCTTAGAGAGGAGATAACGAAGGGAATGGAGATGCGGTTAAATGCAGCAGAAAAATCGAGGAAAACAGCAACAGCGAGTTGATGACTGTTATCCTGACAAAGCTGATTCACTTCACCTATTGTTGATTAAATCGAACTCCCTTTGACAAACCCATGAAAACTCGATGGGATCAAGTTACGCCTACTTAAATAGTCGCAGATTCTACGAGCAAGCGCTTTATCGTAGATGGAATGAGGGAGTTTTGAATCGAAATAGGCCGCAGGTTTTTAGGATATGAGACTGGACTACGCTTGGGTAAAAAAATTCTACGACTAATATTGATGCCGTTTACATCGGATGGTGAGGCTAAAAGCATTGTGACGGCCACTTCTTTTTCTTGATCAGCTGTCAAAACCTGACAGTCCCAAAAGAGAGTAGAGCGACGGATTTGGAGGTGCACGGAAGTGGACCAAAGGAGTAAAAAATGTCTGTAACAGATAAATCCCTGCTCCTAAAGTCACCCAAGATGGGATTGGTTGGGGAGATTGAGTGGCTTTATAGTTATGCAGGTAGTGACTCTTCTTGAATATCTTCCAAAAGGAAAACTGAGAAGGGTTATGGCGACCAAGGCTTGCCCTATTCCTACTCTGCTGGAACCTAAATCTAGAGCTCCAGTATTCAGTTGAGAGGGCCTGTCTGGCGGAAACAGATAGATTAGAAAAGTGTAGCAGTTTAGTCAGGACCTTGGGTGAAACAATTGCTCACCGGGCATATCTATATTTCTCTTAAAATTGCCGGAATACGCCACAGCTCAAATTCTCGCAAATTTCATGGCCGTTACAGAATGTATAGGTCCAGATCTCTTAGAGGATTTTCTTTATTTGTTCCGCATGACAGTAGGAGGAGTTAAAAAAAGATTTATTTTAACGTGGCAAATGCGTGCCAGCGCACGCTTACATGACCACAACTAACAAAAATTTAAATCATGTGTCGAGGTGTGAACGGGGGAGGTGTTTGAATGTGATAAAGGAAAGAGCGCGACGGACGTCGAGAGGGAGTTGATTCCATGCAAGTGAGGCGGCGACGAGGAAGGATTGGAGACCATATTTGTTGGAGTTATTGGGAAGTGGAGTAAGAGGGTATGACGTGAACGCAGCGATAGCCAGGTAGGGCGAGTGTCGTCTAAGAAAGAAAGGTTGATGAACGATGGGGAGCCGACAGCGATGAGACGAAAAGTTACGAGAAGAAGACGGAGTTTGATGCGGATGTGGATGGTATTCCAGGAGAGTTGGGCAAGATATGTGGACATGTGGTCAAAGCGACGGAGGCGAAAGAGCACTCAAACGGCGGAGTTTATTATGCGTTGTAGGTGTATGATGATGGATTGTGAGAATAGGCGAAAAGGCTAAGACAGTAATCGATTTTAGGGAAAAGAAGCGATGAAAGAAGAGACATACAAGACCGGAAGTCGATAAAGGGGCGTATAAAGCAGATGTTACGGAGAATTAAGTTAGACGAGCGGACCTTGTCATAGACGAAGGGTTTAATGAATAGGTGATCATCGAAATGGAAGCCTAAGAAAGTGAGATTGTGTACTATGGGGATAATCGATGAGGCAAAATATACAGTAGGAGGAGATATGTTTGGTTTACGGGGCAGGATCTACATTATTTTAGACTTGTCGGGGTTTAGAACGAGATGGAAATTGGAGAGACGTTCGTAGATAGAACAAAGACAGTTGGAGGCAGAAATGCCGATGTCGTGTATGCGTTGTGCGGGTGCATGAGCATATATGAGGATGTCATCGGTGTATTGCATGACGTTAAAGGAAAAAGGTTTGATAAACGGAGAGAGATCGCCAAGCAGAAGAGAGAAAAGCAGGCGACCCTAGGATTGGACTTTGTAAGACTCCTGAAAAAATAGGGATGGGAGGATGATGAATTATAACAGACGCGAAAGGAACGGTCGGATAGATATGATGCAAACCATGCTACGGAGGATGAAGAAAAGCCGTAATAATAACGAAGTCGAGAAAGGATAACGAAGTGGTCGACAATGTCGAAGCCGGAGGAGATATCGAAGGAGATCAGAACACTATATATAACTTCGTCTCGAGAAATGAGTAAGTAGTCGTAAACTTTCGTGCAGGCGCTTTCTGTGGAGTGATTAGAGCGGAATGCGGATTGGAAAGGAGGATACAGAGTGGATGAAGAGATATAAGCGTTGATCTGTATTAAGATGAGGCGTTCTAAGAGCTTAGAAAGAGTAGGGAGTAGTGAAATGGGGCGATAGCTAGAAGGAAGGGAGGAGTCGAGTGATTGTTTCTTAAGGAGGGGACGAACGATTGCGGATTTCCAGTGTGAAGGAAAGATACGACTGCGGATGGACGAGTTAAACAAGGTTGTGAGAAAAGGGGATATCGATGAGCATATGGATTTAAGTATGTGGGTAGGCAGGGGATCGGCAGGTGAGGTTTTGCTGGGCAAGGACATGAGAACAGATGAGACTTCGGAAGGTGAGACAGGGAGAAGATGAAAGAGTTCCGGAAGGTCGAGTCTAGGCGAGGCAGAGTGGGATAGGATGGAGACCGGGTGTGAGTATGTGAATGATGGGGGAGGTACTCCCCCTATCCCGAAAATGATGCACTCAATCATCATTAAACCTACGAAACCTACAGCTAAAGATCAGTTGTACAATACATTTTTACGGGATTTTGCTAAAATTTACAAGAAGAGTTCTTTTCAACCAAGTAAAACTTTTCCCAGTGGAGATTAAAATCTCCTTTGTATCTTCAAACCTACTAACTACTTATTCTGACTACTCAAAAAATCTCAAATAACAAGGAGATGTAATTATTAAGCCTATTATGGCGTCATTAAAAATAAATAATCTTCCGTGCTCGTTAGAAGACGAAGACAAAAAAGTACTTATGGACAGATTCCACGTTTTCAATATACGACAAATACTGTGTAGGGGTGGTAACCCTACATTGGTAGGTTTCTGTTCCGCCTCTGTTGACAGAGCGAAGGTTCTCTCTAAATCCGCATCAAACCCTTTCATGGGATTAAATCTACACTGTTCGATTATGGACATTGACGAGTTTACCTCCCCCCACTGTAGCCAGTGTCACAAATGGAAGCACTGGGCCTCCGGCTGCAGTGGGACGCCCACATGCAATTCGTGTGGATCCGCCACATGTTCTTCCCTTTCTTTCAACGACTTCTGCAAGGCTCCTCATCGTGTACTAACGGCGGAGAGAGCCATCCGGATTGGCGCGGGTCCTGTCTTAAGTTTAAGGCTTACAAAGCTGAATTTGTTCAGCCGTCCAAAACCAAAACATCCACCTCCTATTCAAACATCGCAGGTGAACAGCGGATGGACGACTCTGAGATCACTAAAATGGTAGACCTAAAAATAGAAGCACTGCACAAGAGGATAGAAAGCTTCATCCTGATGGCCATTGGAGCCCTTAACACGAATCCTACATTGCCATCGTCATCGATTATTCCCATATCGAAGAAAACGGGGAAGGGAGGAGCTCGGCCCATCCCGTCCCAATCAAGATCGGGAAGCTCCTCAAGAGCAAAAAGGGGGTAAATGAAGACATTGCCCAGGGGCAAGTACCGACCCTGGATGAAACTAGTGGCGGAGGGGGCATCCTCTCTGCATCTAACTCTGTCTAGGTAGGCAATCCCACGTTCAACTAATCCATCACAATCCAGAGTACTCGTAATCCTTTTTCACTGAATATCCTTCAAAAGGAATTCGGGAGGTGATTTTGCCCTCAGACTTTTATCTGGTAGAGATGCAGATGTTATTGTCCTTCAGGAGACGCAGCCTATCCGTCTCCTCCAGGACATTACTCGATTTATCCCAAAGCATATCAGTTCCCACTATACTCCGTACATAACCCCACCTCACTCCTCTTCATCTCAAAGACTCTTGATCTTAATTAAGTGCTCCTTAAGGTCCTCCCTCTAATTTAATTACTCGTGTTCAGCCATGTCTTGTTTGGTAGTTTCACTCTGCAAGAACGGTAAACGCCTCAGTCTAGCTAATGTCTACATACGTCCAGGGGAGATTCACAAGAACTGTGATCTCCTGGATGGTATTATTGATAGCAGCTATGACATGATACTTGAAGACTTCAACGACAGAACGGTCGTTGGATCAACGCAGCACTTCGCAGAGCTTGGAACATTTGTCTTATTCATAAACCACCGCCCCCACCTTTCATTGTACATCAACAAATTCTATCCTCGACATTTTACTGCTTCACTCGAGGTGGTTGCTTAATCCCCTCTGTAGAGACCAGTCGCACAACAGTTGTCCATTTCTCATGATCTAATTCGTTAAAGAATGGAGGAGGATACGTTGCTTAGAAGGAGGTTTCACTTTGATCCGATCAAAGTGGCCATCTTTCAGGCGGCTATCCAATTCTTTCCCCGAATAGGAAATGAGAGTCTTACCGAATTTAATACATACCACTTTTCGCAAGCTACCGCGATTCTATCGACTACCTATAAAGGTCGCTTATACAATCCCACTTCGACAAAACTCACGGTCCTAGCTAAATTACTGAACCTCCCTAATCTCTTTGCTTCCGCTAGACATACCCTCTCGAATGAATACTGGAGCACTAGATATAGGTTCCAGCTGAGTAGGGATAGGGCGAGTATTACTCGTATTAACCCTTCTCAGTCTTCCTTTTGGAAGATATTCAAGAAGGAGAAGTTTGTTTGTTGGAAGGATAGGGCATTGGGTTGGATCGGTAGTGTAGGCCTTGAAAAAGTTTTAGAGTCACTAGCCTTACAACTATGGAGCCACACAATCACATCAACCAATCCAGCCTTGGGGTAACTTCAGGAGTAGGGATTTATCCGTCACAGATATCGTTAAGTACAGGGTGCCTCTTCCGGGCACCTCCAAATCCGTCGCTCCACTTTCTTCTAGTGTCTGTCAACTTTTGACAGCCGATCAGAGAAGAGAGGTGGCCATCACAGTGCTGCTAGCATCCTCATCCGATGTAGCAGGATCAATATTAGTAAGCGAGGTTTTATTCCTAATAAATAATCTCGCTCATGCCCTAAAGATCTGCGACCCATTTCGACTCAAAATGCTCTCGTGTCGATCTACGAAAAAGCGCTCGCGCGTAAAATCTGCGACCATCTGAGTAGGCGTAATTTGATCCCTCCAGGTTTTCATGAGTTCTGTCTTAGAAGGAGGTCTTCATGTAAAGACCTCCTTCTAACGTAAAGGTCTTTCATAAAGATCTTTATGAAAAGATCTATATGTAAATATAAGAAGTTTTTCTAAAGATATCATATGTTCAATAAATCAAAAATTAATTAACGACTATGATAGGCTAAGTTGTATAATAGACAGTTATTGTAATACAAAATACTATAATCGTACAATAAATGTAAATAATAACAATAGAAAATATACATTAATCATAAACTTCATTAATAAATGTATAGATAACATAAATATAGCCGGACTTTTAAATAATTCTAAAAGTAAAGAAATAATAGGGTCAGATTTAAGTAAATATATTCCTAAAATAAGGTATAAACTCCTACCACCATTAGGACGAAAAATTTGTAATTATAATAAAGAATTAAAATCAATATGTAACGATAATATTAGAAACATAATGGAAACAGAATGCAATTGTAAAAGTCTTAGTTTTGATAAAATAAATGAACATATATGTACCCATAATCTAGAATTAATTGAAAATTGTGAATTAAGAAAGCTGCTATCAAAAGGGTATAAATATAGATTAAATAATAACAACGACAAAAATAAAATTTACAATTCGTTATATAATAACTTAACTGATTACTTTAGTAAGCTGATTAATAGTGAAAGCTCGAATATATCTAAGATAAAAATTTGGAAAGATTATATATTTGATAAAATTAAAAATAAAATGAAAATAACAGACAATTATAAAAGAAAAGATAAAATCAAAAAAAGATATGTATAAAGAACTTACTAAATTAAAGGGTAACTATATAATAACAACTATTGATAAAGCTAGTAATAACTTTGTCTTCATATGCAAAAAGCTTTATTACGATATACAAGTGACAGAGGTTAATTCTAATGATTTAAATGTAAATCCAACATATGAACGTAGTGAGTTGAGTTTAGAAACAATTATTACAAGTCACTGTTCTATAATGGATAAAAAGGGTATAAAGGTTGAATTAGATAATAAAACTATACCTATATTATATTGGAATCCAAAATTACATAAAAATCCAATAAAACCTAGGTTCGTATGTAGTGCGTTTAAATGTACATTAAAACCACTTTCTGTCTATATGAATAAAATACTTAAAGTAATCAAAGCACACTTCAAAAAATATTGCAAGGTAATAGAAATTAATACTGGTATAAAACACTATTTCAGCATTAATTCTACAAAAGAATTTTTAGAACAGACAAAAGGAATAAATTTTCAAAATATAAATACATACGATTTTAGTACTCTTTATACAAATCTAGATTTAGTAGATATTAAAGAAGCGTTAGTAAAATTAATTAATCTTATATTCGGAAAAAGATATACATATATATGTTATAATAATTATAACGCCTATCTAACAAAAATTAAACCATCAAGTAAATATAAATATATGGATAAAATTGAATTAATAGAATCCTTAAATATTTTGATAAATCAAAATTATTTAAAAGTAGGGACATCTATATTTAGACAAGTAAAAGGTGTTCCAATGGGTGGTAATAGTAGCCCAATTATAGCTGACTTGTTTTTAAGCTTTATAGAATATGAATTTGTTCATAACTGTGTAAAAACTAAATCTAAACAATATAAATATATGAAATATATGTTTCGATACATTGATGATATATGTGTATTTAATTCTAATAATTTTTATTCAATTAGTGAGCACATTTATCCAGAAAGCCTTATTCTTAACAAAACCAATATTAATGATAAAGAAGGTGTATATCTAGATACGAACATTAAATTAACATTAACTAAAACTACTATTAATTTATATCGTAAAGATGACATATTTAAATTTACAAGAAACATATTTTTGCGTGAGCATTCATGCATACCATATAATATAAAATATAATACATTAAATAATGAAATTTTAAGAATTGCAACAATATGTAATGATATTGGCTTTCTTCAAAATCATTTAAATAATTTAATAGATACATATTTTAAACTAGGTTACTATAAAAATAACATCAAGCAGAAAATAGTAAAATATATAAATCAACACAATAATATAAAGAATAAATTTAAACTCTTAAGTGGCAAATTTTTATGGATGGATAATAAATAATATACTTTGTATTAGAATAAGATACTAGATAGTTATTTCAGAGGAAATACATCATTAGCATGTATTTGGCCCCGCTGCTATGTTGGGTAGAGGAGTTAGAGGCCGAAACCTGATAGCATAGCAGTTCCTCCTGATGACCTCTAATTCTTATTCTGATACAACGTCTGTTATTTATTAGTCAATTCATAAAAATGACGTTTATTTTAAATTTCATTTTTTTTAACTTGATTTAAATTATTGAAAATCTAAAAACAATTATTAATTTTATTATTTAATTATTAAATTTTGATTTAGCATTATTATGTTTTGTTTATTTTATAATTATATTAAATACGTAGACTCAGTTAGCTGATTTAATTCGTTAAAGGTCGCTCTGTCCATTCAGCAGTAGGTGAAGTGGAACAGTTTTGTCGGGGGGATAGCCATCGTTTAGTTGTGGCTGTTTTCCTTTACTTTTCTGCTGCATTTGACCGCATCTCCATTCCCTTTGTGATCCCTTCTCGCAGGTCCCTCGGGTTGCCTGCGAGAATTGTGAACAGGGTGGAGATTTTTCAGTACACCAAGCGATTTCACTATGAAGACGACCCTGATGCGCGTCAGTTCTACCCTATTACGGAAGTGCATCAAGGTTCCCCACTTTCTCCAATCTTGTATCTTGCTGCTCCCATTTACCTATTCAAAATATTTAAACGCGAACAACGTCTAGTGGTGTACGCTGATGACACCACAGCCATGGTCTCTTGACACAGGTGTAAATACGTAGTCTCTGACATTAGCCGTTTCTTTTTAAGATTAAAAGACTAGCTACCCAATCCAATCTTATATTAAACCTCGCTAAATCGCAGTTGGTCGTCTTTCATGGCATCCCTGCTACAAAGCAAATACTTAAGAGATTAGCACTCTCTGCGCTCTCCTCCATATTTGCCCCTGAACCACTCCCCACCTTTACAAGTCGAGTAAAATACCTGGGGTTCACTGTTACGGTGAACTGGTCGGCGAAAGCTGACCTGGATAGACTTAAACGTATCCTGAAGAAAGCTTGGTGGGCCTTGAAGCGGGCTTAGCATCTGTCGTTTGAAGGGAAAACCCAGATGCTCCTTTGGGGCATCTGAACTATCTCGGGATTAGTCTTCTTTTCTAGAGGACGTCCCCCAGAGCAAAGGCTAAGGTTTCTTAAGCTCCTCGTCTCTCGTTTACCCAGCATAGTCCGCGCCGATTGGATTCTTCGGGGGGGGGTGAAAGACCCCGGGTGGTTCAGTCGGAAGGCGGCGTGTTGGATCGGTTGGGGCTCAGACCCCCTGGTTTTGAGGCCATGAAGAAAGGGAAGACGGCAAGAAAGAAATGAATTGAAGTTGTGGTTTCTGTCTTTAACTGACACTCTTTAACTGACTGTTATGACTATTTTTGCATTTATGTTTTGTGATTAAATAAAATCTTTATTATTACGCATTTGCTATTTTAAATAAATTATTATTGTTGTTAGTATAAAAAAAGATTTATTTTTACGTGCCAAATGCGTGCCGGGCACGCCTACATGGCCAAAAATCTAAATCATGTTGATATGGTGGGAACAGAGGAGGTATTAGTATCGAATCTTATAACACTGTAGAGTGTAATAATTTAATTTTAATAGAACACAAAGATTGTAGCTCTGCCAATTGCATTCGAAAGTACGTGCCATGGTTTAAACTTACAATATTACTAGGATCAGTAATTACTTTATCGTCCATTTAAAGCATGAACGTATGAACTCAAACTCAGCCCACTATGATTATAAAACTATAGCGTTTAGAGTGGTAATGTAAAAACTCTGACACAATTATGTCATTCCATAATCATCGTCTCTGTGGAAATGCAGAGATGTGAATTTTTCACCAATTCATCAGGCATGGTTTCAGCACCTACTCGTTTTCTTTATTGTATGTATCTGTAAGAATTAATATACCGAGTAACATTATCATATTGAATACGGTTCATGTTTTAGATGTTCCCCAAAAAATATTTGGCTTTGATAAATATGAACCCAGAGGAATATTTGGATTTAGAAAACATTCCGCGATGAGATTCGCATTATGTCCTAATGAGAACCATTTGTCATTCCTTTCTCGTCTACATCAATTTAAAAATGTAGGCTAGAAAATACAGAGTTCTCAAAACGTAGAATTGCGCCTCGAATTCTATACATGGAATCGTGCCACTCTCTTAACAGACCCTGAAAAATAATGTCAATATCAATACATGATTTGCTCTGTAGTTTAAGAACATCACTGGGATACATTAATTAAGTATTGCTATGTAGTTTAAGAACATCACTAAAATAAAACTTCTATTAATTTGCATCTTTAGAATAACGATAAAACTGTTATTAAAATTGTATGCTCTCCCCTTATTTATGCACAATTGAACGAAAATAATCGTTGTTTGATATGACGCTCTGATTCTATAAAATAGGTCATTATGTGATAATCGTATAAAATGCATTCCTTAAAAACCGGCATATACATATCTTGATAAATTCAAGATAAATTTTTGAAGGTTCGTTGTGAGTATTGAATGATTCTTTAAAAATTTCACGCGCTGCTTAAATCCAATGGTTTGGATTTAGAGATTCGATTAATTGTTTGGAACAGAACCAACAAATAAACAGACAATCGAAAATGATATTGTAGTTTCCTATTACCACGAAAATATCGATTTACATTGTGCATTTTGGATTGTCATAGATGACATAATGTCTATCATACTGTGCTGATTGATCTAAAAAATTTACTTTGAAGTATCAGTACCTTGCTCGAAAGCGCTCACTTTAGTCTTGCATTTCATTATTTGACAATTAATAAATAAGAATATTATAAATCGCTTTATAAACACTTGACAAGCAATAATGAGGAATTCGTTCGTATATACAGATTTTGATGTTGATCAATATATTTAAGTCTAAATTGTTGTTATTTTATAAATGTAATCACATTTTATATAAAGAAGAGTATTCGGTAACACTTCAGTATACGTAGTACCCATCTAGATCAATTTTTATAATACACTTTATGCCCTTTTATGCTATCGTTTACAATTTTAATGTCATTTGATAAGTTTTTTTAAGTCATTTAATAAATTGTCATGCCATCCGTTACACTAAAATAAAGATAATATACACAATCAGTTTCGTTCAACGAGTATTTTCATTGGTATTAACTTGGTAATTTACTTCTGCTGATTTGGGTTTCATTCAACGAGTATTTTCATCGATATTTTCATATTTAACATTCACAATCGAACTACGCTTAACTCAAGGAAGTAGGTGAGACAAATCAGACCAATTAAAAATAAGATTTTTTAACAGAATAAGACAAGAAAGTTCTGTTTAACATATTCTATTTTACATGGTACCTAATAAAGACAAAGAATAAGTCCTTGCCATTATACACAACACTCCAAGTCCAATGTGACACTGACAATTGTGGGGTGTGGACACCATGCTCAATCTTGGCTGACGAACAAGCGTCCTATTCAAATAAAACGTACTACTGCGGTTATTACTTTTTAGATATAATCAAGCTATTGATTAAACGCTGCGAAGCTATTGTTAGAAGACGAGGAAACATTGTGATTTATTTGGTTATAATCCAATATTTCGAAGGCGCTCTGGCACGTCATCTTCAGGCTTGTATGTTATTAATACCTCAACCTTTTTAGGTCCCAAACCTAATCACAAATTAAATTCTCTTCCTTCTGAACATATCAGCGAGTATCATGTAGCACCGACGGGGAAGTCGCATGCAATATTGCCGCACATTTGTGACACAGCAAACACTAATGTATTAGATACTGATGTTGGTTCAACTCAACTAGCGGTGAACGACATTTGTAACAGTTCTTACTCAGCAAACAGCAGTGAACCGAATTGTAATGCTGGTTCAACTCAACTAGCGGGGAACAACATTTGTAAGAGCTTATATGTATTTAACTCATTACAGAATCATCACGAAACAACATTGTCAATACGAAATGAATATAATGACCAGTCTGCAGTCCGTCAGCTGTGGATCTGCTGGGGGGGTCTATCTCGAATGTAAATATGAAGGATAAGCTTATCCCTAAATCATGCAATTCACAGAGCAATTCAGTTTCTGTATCCGTTGTACAACAAGATCATAATCGAATAGATGATATTAATTATAATGATCGTCGATTGGAGACGGAAACGATGGCAGAGAAATCATCTGACCAGGTTCTCTATATTTCAGCTATCATTTAGTGCAGTATCAATTGTTTAACATTGATCCGGCAGTTACAACATATGATAATTCAGCAATCGAAACGCTCTACAACAACTTAAGTCGATTCGTTCTCAACGATGATGACAAAGCAATTTGCCCAACGGATTAAATCAGCTAACTGAGTCTACGTATTTAATATAATTATAAACAAAACATAATAATGCTGAATCAAAATTTAATAATTAAATGTACGCTTTTTCGAATACTAAACTACATAAACGTTCAGATCGATCAAAAAGTGTCATATTTGCGAATAAACCTGAATCAGCATATGTTAGTATTCAACATTGCCTAGATGATGATTTGTTGAATGTAAGAAAAGTTTTATCACAAGTTCTTTCAGATTCCTCAAGGGATGTCATTTCTAACGCAAAAGTGGTTTCTTTATTTCGTGTAGGCAAATAGAACGAAAATACCGACACGCATCCTTAAGTTTATCTTTACGCACGAATCTACGGCTAGCATAGTCCAAGAGTGTTCATTTCGTTTAGGGTGCAGCCTAATCCGGGTTTTGAAAGATCTGACATATGATGAACACCCGTGTTTGAAAATTGCCAAACAACAACTTAACGAACGAACCAAAGCAGGGGAGAAAAATCTCACAATTCATAATTTTCAAGTAGTGCGTCGAAGGACTCGTATTCACTGGGTTTAATTAAAACAAGTGTGAAATTTGGTTCTTTTGCCGCCTCAGCAACTTACAATATGCTGGAAAACATAGACCAACCGACATCTCCTCTATATAATGTTCTGAACAGTTTTGAATATAAATATATTCACAGTCACTCTAGTCTACAGCAAGAATGCTACTTTTCTCATACTTTCCATTACACTAACGCGCAAAGCCTAGTTAGTAAAATCGATGAATTACGATTTCATCGATTCGGGGTACGAGTCCTTGATGTGCGGGAATCACAGAGTCTTGGCTAAGTTTTGATATCCTTGATGGCGAAATTGATATAAATTATTTTTCTTCATATCGTACAGACAGATCTATGTGCAGAGTGTGATGTGTTGTTCTGTATGTACACTATGGGTATAAAAGTTTTTTAAAAACAAAACGTCTAGTTTGCAAAATATGAAAAATATGTTACTGTTTGCATAAATCAAGCGTAAATTTCATTCTTCGAAAAAAACCTTCTCCCGAAAGTGAATTTAAAATTTTTATTTTGTAATTAAAAATATAAAATTTAAAAATTGTAAAATACAAAAAAAACAAGCGGTTTTCTTTCTATTCATTATCGTTTGACAATATAAATCTTAACTTCATGTTCTCTTCTTTTAACCTCATGTTGCACAAAATTTTTGCTTGATACACTGCTCTTTCGGCACATATATTACTTCGTTCGATATCCATGGAGGACTTATCTCTATTCCAATATTTTGTTAATGTAGACAAAGCTTTTGGATAATTTGCAAATGCCATCGATAACTCCTCGAACGACGTCTCGTTGTATTTCTGATCACTGAACTAATAGGTACCCCACTTTCCACATATTATGTCACAGACACATTTCATTTCCAATCTTTGAGCGGGTATCAATATATATGCCAAAAGCGCAAAAGTTGCTCTACTGTTCCAACGTGCATATCTCAAATTTGGTAAAGCATGGAAATGTACGAGTGGGAAGCGACAACGGATTTGATAATAGTTGTACACGTCCATCAGATGATGCAAGAAACACATGTCATCTCTCCAACCAGAAAGCGCTTCCGATTCGAATTCTCCCTGTTCAAAATCATGTTTTAGTTTGTCGTAGTCCTTAGTCAGTAGACTAACAAATTCATAGGAAATTTCTGGAGACACTGTGTACTTTCCAAAATATTCGTCCATAATAATTCTTAATGCTCTGTCTAGAATATGGTGTTGACAACCTATGAACTGTGGAACCTCATTTGTTTCATTTCGCAATCTTGATTGCAATCTAGTGACTATACAATTTTTAAAACTGACGTTGACACTGGTTGTGTCCGACACGATCATCTTGATGGATTTCATGATTCCGTATTATTTTGGCGATTCAACGATTCCGTTAACGATCGTTTCGGCTTTTCCATCGTTTAGAAACAACACGTCGATTCTCACTTCACGATTATCATTAACCAATACTAATACTTGTATTTCTTTGCCACTATTTTTGAATCCGTCAAAATGTAAACACCAGTTATAGCTCACTTGCGTTTATATCAACTTGCAAATACTAATAAATAATAATTAAAGTTAATAATTTATAATTCTAATAAAACAATATAATTGTCAAATATAATTGTCTTTATATAATTGTCAAAATATAATTATAACAATAAATAAGTATTGTTATTCATTAAAGTGAAATTCAATATAAATGCAAGTGTGCTCTATTGGTGTGTAGATTATCAATCAGTGTTCTCTTAATTCATTTAGCGTGTCGAATGTTAGCCATATTCAGACCCCTTCTTTTTTGATGGGTACCACTCTTCATACCCCTTCATTTCTCAATCTTCCTTTTCTTGATAATTCTCGTCCTGTTTACTGTTCCTTGCGTTCCTGTAATTCCCTTCTTTTACATGTCCCAAACTACTCTACCTCCTTTGGACTCCGCTCCTTCCTGGTGGCTGCTCCTCTATCGTGGAATCATCTGCCCATTCATATACGCCAATCAACTTCCCTGCAGTGCTTCAAACGACAAATCCGATCCCATTTTAACAATTTATCTGCTTGACTTTTACATTTTTGTTTGTGGACTTGTAAGCGTACAGCTTGTACGCATTTGCCACATTAAATAAATTTGTATTATTATATAGAAGGCAGCTTGTCTGGGAGTAGCAATACATACTCCGCATTTTGCTAACGTAACACACATATCAGATGATTTCCTTGATGATGGAGAACATCTTGTAGTTAGAGCTTTTACCTGATCTGTGCTTTCGTATTTTCTTTTCTTAACCTCGCTGAACACAACATCGTAATCACTAACGCCTTCTGAACCCACATCATCTGTTGACAATTCATTTGCCATTTCGGCAATTTTATTCTCTGACTTTCGAATTAACTTAGACGGATGAATTGATCCTTCGCGGATCGAGCAATATCCAAGCTTGCCTTTGCTTTCCATTTGACTTTCGTAAAATTGCTTGTCTTTAGATGATAGCCAAGTTCCTGATTGGTTAGTAATATCGAATATAGATTTCAATGGATCAAAGCACTGCTTACGTACACATTGATCGTAAACTTCAATGTTGAATTGACCTTACTGACTATTCTGCATTTCGAGAGAATTGGCAGATTACATTTTTCCCATAGTTTTGAAACTTCATTAGTTAAGACTAGAACTCTCTTTCTACATTTTTTCATATAAGCCAGATGCAGATATCTTCTACAAATTTGTGATTTTAATGGTAGTCGGGTGAATGCGGATAGAGATGTCATCTCGATAGGTAGGGATATTCTACGCTTAGGTCCTTCCCAGAACGACCTCAAGTTCTTTTCCGACGATTTAGACCTCTTCTGAACCTCGCTTTTGCTCATGGAGAAATTCATCTAAAATAAAAAAAAATAATATTCTTGAAAAAAAATTGGGAGAAGGTTTTTTAAATCACTGATTTTTTTGAGGTGATTATTAGTAATTTTACATGATTCCTCATTATTTAATCGCTAGACGATTAAAATATCTAAAAAGGTTAACATTTATACCCCTAATGTACACCCAAGTGCTTAGTCAAGCTGATTGAATCAGTTACCGAAAATGGTGTAGAAATGTTATGGTGTAGGATGTCGGTGAACAATGATACTCCTATTATCATTGGTCTGATTTATCGTAGCTCTTATGCTGATGTCACATCAATGTTGCGTAATCTTAATAAGTTTGCCTCTAATGGAAATGCTGTCGTAATGGGTGATATCAATATGCCTCATATTGATTGGCCATATTGCACAACTCGCTTGCAGAGTAATCTATACTCTGTTGATCTACTTAACACAATAATCGCTTTGGATTTGACCCAGCCAATCCTTCAACCTACTCGTTTCTATAAGGACAGTCTATCACTGTTAGATGCGTATTTGACTTCCGCCGATCAGACAATATTGAACATTGAGTACTTGTCGACGTTAGGTAAATCTGATCACTGCATCTTTCACGAGGATTCCATACTGTCTCGCAAAACATGTTTCAAGCGTCATTTTGGACGTGTAAATTGCTTTTAAACCAATTTTGACTTGGTCCGTCAATACCTAATCCACATTCACAGGCTTAATCCCGTATTAGTTGAGAGAGGTTGATAAAGTGTGGAACCAGTTTTATTTCGTACTGTATAATTCGCTGATACGATTTTCGCCCAGAATATCACTGTGCAAGGCTTTGTAAGAGAAAATGAAGTCATATACGTATTTCAAGAAACAATTGATCTGATTAACTTTAAGATATTCAAAATAATAAGAAATCGTCTCACTATTTTTAAACGAATAAAACGCCGCCAATTTGAAAAAAGCTTTAAGACAAGTCGGTACATTGCCTAGGTGTCTTGTTCAACTTTAACTACGCTAATCCTAAAAGCCATAGAAATAATGTCTCTTCACTCCTGAATAACGATGGCAAAACCGTAACAAATGAAGTCGAAATTTCCAATACATTTGCTGATTTATACACATCATCTACCGATTATGAACATATTAATGTAAATCATTCCCGCCTGATTACGGTCGGTGACGTGTAGCGTCTATTCTCAGTTGACGATGTCTATCGTGAGCTGAAAAGCATCAAATCACCTTGTTCATTGTGTCCTGATCTTTTGCCTGCTGTATTTCTGAAAAAGCTTGCGTGTTATATTGCGACACCTCTGCATTGGATATTTATTGCCTCTATTCTGTACTGCCGGGTGCCCAATCCCTGTAGACTGTCAATTATTACTTAACTGTACAAAAAAGGTGATATGTCTTCCCCGTCAAATTATAGAACGATCAGCATGAGCTACGTATGTTGCTGTTAGCTTGAAACGATTGTGTACATTCGGATCATTGATCACTTGGAACAGAATTCATTATTTTCTGACAGACATCATATCTTTAGAAAGAACCGTTTCACCGTTACAAATCTTCTTGTTGCACATAGTGAGTGGTCACAAATCATAGACACTGGTACTGATATTGATATTTTTTTCAAAGTCATTCGATTGTGTGCACCACAACATCTTAATTTCGAAAATGCATTCACTCAATATTGATCCACTGCTATTCTCTTGGCTAAATGGAATATTACGTAACTGGGCTGGATATAATGTAGAAATCCCACAAGGGTTTGTACTTGGTTCTCTGCTGTCCTGTATATGTCAACGATCTTCCTTATCTTTTAAATTCAGTTTCGTCACTTTATGCGGACAGCCTTAAAATATGGAAAGCAATTCGTTCCTCGTCAGATTCGTGTGTCATCCTATCAGATATTGACATCGTTGTAAAGTGGACTCACGACAATAACATGATGATAAATATATCTAAAAAATCAGCATACGCATAAAAGGTAGAAAAACATCAGATTCATGTTCATTGCATTTTTTGACGGGAAACCTATAGACAATTTCGATCATATTAAGGATTTGGGATCATATTAAGGACTTGTGGATGGTGGGCCAGGAAAGTTGAGTAAGATATGTGGATGTGTGGTCAAAGCAACGGAGACGTAGAAGCACTCGAATGGCGGAGTTGATTATGCGTTTTAGGATAGGATGATGGATATGATCCCCTTGCCCGTTATTATAAGAAGATAATTCAGCTGAAATCGTATGTTATTACCGTCTTTTCTACTATAACATTTTTATGTATGCATGTATTACATATTTGTTTTATTTTGTTGTTCACATACTTTAAGTATCAGCTAGCAACAATTCGAAAAAACAGTGTACTGTTAATTATGAAAAAGATAAACCGAAAGTCGATCGGTTTAATCAATGGATCGGTAAGTTGTGCTCAAATATATATATAGAGAGAGCAAGGCGTTGGAACAACACCAATACTGATGGATGTGACATTATGTCAAAACATTATGGTTAAACACATGCGATATTAGTTATATCTAAGATCTCAAAATCTACTAAATAATTTAACGTCAATATAGCGCCGCTTTGACTGCCGTTAAGGACCTTCACCATTGGTTACCTATACAGACCGAAAAGATGGTGACACTATTATTAGCCCTTAAATATAAAACGAATTTACTGTAAGTAAATTTTAATTTTGAAATAAAAAAATATTTAAGAACGTGCAAAACAAAAAATATATTATATAAGATATATCATAGCATTTAAATTTGAAAACACGATGAAAATCGAATTGGTAAAAAATCACAGCATTGCAGTACTATTCTTAGCTAATTGTAAAGTCCAAAAGTTACTCGGTCTCTAAATAAATAAAGAGAAAACAATATTTATAACCAAAACATCAAAATTGTTAAATATAAAATTGTAATTATACACAAGTATTTATATAAAATATAATTGTAAATGATCTGTATATATATCGACTATAAAATGTGTAATTCCGACGTAAAACTAGATTTTCGGATGTATCTGAATTATATTGTCTACAAAGAATATTTAAGCTAATTCACAAATAATTAAAAAGAACATTTCTTTTGATGATTATTATGGATTTTATTCAAATTTTGCTAACAGGAAAACTATCGACAGGCTTTCTTCGAAGAATGCTGACAGCTTGTACATTAGAAACATGAATTGTTTCTCATTTATATAGATTATAACTTAACTGCCCAAATCGTAAAATTTAGATCTTAATGGTGAGAAATCACCCTTAAGAACCGAAACATTTCAGTAAACAAATCTACAATTATCGATTATAGTTTATTTTGTAAGGTGCGAAAAGATTCCAATCCAATCTCACCCTTTAAACACTGATAGTAATTTTAGATAATACTTACTCACGTAGCAATATTGTCGTTAAACAGGTGTGTTATTCCAGGAATGTTATTAATATGTGAATTAGATGAAATATTATCAATGACATATTATTTTTGAATTTTGGTAGCAGAATCAAAATAATATTTTTAATATTTTTCTAACTTTTGTTAGAATCATCAGAAATAATACTTATTATTAAATGAAATATTAATAATATTATATCATTAATATATTTCAGGAGAGTGAAACCATTCCGCGTGAATTTATTGTAATACATGTAAGCCAGACGCGAATGACTCATCAGTGCCAGATCCATCCCACTACTAGGATGGATCTATATTACTTTATTATATTAATATAATATATTAATATATTAATATTATAATATTATATTATTACTATATATATTATTAATAATATTAATATTAATATATTAACATTAATATTGTATTTTAGGAATATATAGTAAAAATACAATAGTTTATAATTTCACAAAAATTTATTTAAAAATTGCTTATTAGTCAATTGTTTTCAAAATTGTATTTATATCAATACTGATTAGTTCAATGAGAAATTACTAGAATATACTATACGGTAAATGTTATATTGTTTTAGCAATAAAACTTTGAGCTAAACTACCTATTTCATTATTATTGACACAATTAGATCTGATAACTGAGTTTACGTATTTTGTATGATATTTAAATAAAAATAAAGATAAATAATAAATACCGAATTTAAATTACCAAATTTAAAATTAAAAGATTGAATTCCAGTTTTCAAGGTTATGTATATCCGATATCACTAAACATAATTTAATATACAGTGAAAGTTTACGCATAATATAAAAATGTATAGTGTTATCTTAAAGGTTGTTTTAATATTTTAATGTCAAGTTAGTTTATTACGTATTTTTAGTCAATTAGTTTTATATCGTGATTCTATGTAACCAATAAATTTTAAATTTTTTTTTATTATTTTAAAGGAAATAAATTGCATTACGTATACACTTAACACTGCGGTGGTGTCGGATTGACGAATAGTAGCATAAACCGATAGCAGATTAATTTCCACTGATGATTTTTCTAGATTTCGGTTACTCGATGTTGATTTATAATCGTTAAAAAATAAATTACAAAATTGAATATTTAAAATGAATATATACAATGAAAGCATGGAAAAAGTTACTTTACAAAAATACACGCAATAAGATAAATATATTAAAATTTAAAAAGCTTTTTATATTTGGACAATCTAATAAGGCTGCAGAAATTACGATATAGAAAAATACGTGGATTACTCTGAACAATAGATGCGTAATTTCACTATACAAAATACAGATTTTACTTGCAATAAAATAGATTTACACGGCTATTCGAGATTAAGTAGGGGTGTATCTATTTGGTTGATTAGCGATGTGTCTGAATTTCCGTCGTCTTTACCTTCTTCGTCAGTTTTGTTCTCGTTCTAAAAAGTTAAGTGCTCATTATAAATTAAAAAATGCTTTAAATAAAATTTTGCTATAAATTCAAAAATTTATTGTTAAATTCTTTATTTAAATTCATATCAAAGATACAAAGTGCGAGTATATCTCGATTTAAAGTCTAAATTACAACATACAATAAACGGTTTGCTATTTTTTTATAATAATTCGTGACGTAATATTATGAAAGAATATGGACATGGAAGAATGTCAGTGTTGACTCATATTTTTTGTATTTTACTGTAAATAATGTTGCTAAAATACAAACATTGTGCTTGAAAATAAAATATATTTTGAAAAATAAATATTCGATTTTGTTTTATAAAAGATAAATATTAATTTACAAAAGGATGTATATTTTTACATCAGGTTTTATAAAGCTTAATGTGAAGGCTTTATCATCCGGAGCTAAAAGATGTGTGTACACGTTTTTTGATAAAGTATAAAAGCGATAAGTATTTAAACTTCTAGTAATGAAACTTGTATTTCTTTTAAAATAAATATACGATTTATTCGATGCATATATGTAATTTTCTCAAAATAACTAAAACTACAAGCAGTGTGCGGTTTTAATTAACTCCATAAGATACTTTACGCTAACTATATATGTTCTATCAAATAATGTGAAGATTATATAATATAAATAATATAAATACGTAGAATTTTTATAAATACGTATGATATTTTAATAATATAAATACATACGATTTTAGTACCCTTTATACAAATCTAGATTTAGTAGATATTAAAGAAGCGTTGGTAAAATTAATTAATCTTATATTCGGAAAAATATATACATATATATGTTATAATAATTATAACGCCTATCTAACAAAAATTAAACCATCAAGTAAATATAAATATATGGATAAAATTGAATTAATAGAATCCTTAAATATTTTGATAAATCAAAATTATTTAAAAGTAGGGACATCTATATTTAGACAAGTAAAAGGTGTTCCAATGGGTGGTAATAGTAGCCCAATTATAGCTGACTTGTTTTTAAGCTTTATAGAATATGAATTTGTTCATAACTGTGTAAAAACTAAATCTAAACAATATAAATATATGAAATATATGTTTCGATACATTGATGATATATGTGTATTTAATTCTAATAATTTTTATTCAATTAGTGAGCACATTTATCCAGAAAGCCTTATTCTTAACAAAACCAATATTAATGATAAAGAAGGTGTATATCTAGATATGAACATTAAATTAACATTATCTAAAACTACTATTAATTTATATCGTAAAGATGACATATTTAAATTTACAAGAAACATATTTTTGCATGAGCATTCATGCATACCATATAATATAAAATATAATACATTAAATAATGAAATTTTAAGAATTGCAACAATATGTAATGATATTGGCTTTCTTCAAAATCATTTAAATAATTTAATAGATACATATTTTAAACTAGGTTACTATAAAAATAACATCAAACAGAAAATAGTAAAATATATAAATCAACACAATAATATAAAGAATAAATTTAAACTCTTAAGTGGCAAATTTTTATGGATGGATAATAAATAATATACTTTGCATTAGAATAAGATACTAGATAGTTATTTCAGAGGAAATACATCATTAGCATGTATTTGGCCCCGCTGCTATGTCGGTTAGAGGAGTTAGGGGCCAAACCTGATAGCATAGCAGTTCTTACTGATAACCTCTAATTCTTATTCTGATACAACGTCTGTTATTTATTAGTCAATTCATAAAAATGACGTTTATTTTAAATTTAAATTTTTTATTTTAACTTGATTTAAATTATTAAAAATCTTGAAGCAATTATTTATTTTATTATATAATTATTAAATTTTGATTTAGCATAATTATTATGTTTTGTTTATTTTATAATTATATTAAATACGTAGACTCAGTTAGCTGATTTAATTATTGATCAATCTCATTTAGATCATAAATCCCTGCCATTGTAATCGTAGAATGTACAGTAGTTTATATTGCAATTATTATGAGAAAGCAATTGGCTATTTCTAAAAATATGTTTGTAAGTTAGCCAGATAAGGAGAGTTTAGTAGGGAATTTTTAAACATTATAATATTTTGTTGAATATTACCTTTAAATCGACTAATCACGTAAATGTCATCAAAATACATCAATATATGACCACAATATATCAGTTTCAAAAAAATCGAAATATGCTCCTGGAGATTGATTTTTACGAACAGAATATAAAGATGTATAATATATTTATGTAAATGTTAATATACAATGAATATAAGAACTTAGCATAAGTGCTAGATCACACATTGTTATTTAGCAAATTAAATTAAGAGGAAGCATAGCGAAATACCCACTGATGACGGTTTAGAACGTGATATATTGTCATTTGGTTGAAAACATAAAGAATATTAATTGCGTGGATATCAAGCCCGAAACAATAAATTTTCAAGAATATTAGAGATTTTACATATTTTTTCGATACGTAATATTTAAAATACGGTATTATTAATATCAGGGTGTCAGCACCACGAAAGAAATTTAACAGTGAAATTGTCGCAAATGACAAAGTTCACCATTTCGAACTAGTTGGTTCTCATCAGTAGCCTGTACTCCCCACAACTGGATTGAAGTTGGAAGAAAGGCTATATGGTGATTTGAAACAACGAAAGTCTCAAAGTTCCCTCACAAAGACTGGGGTTTGCAAGAGAACAAGGGACTTTCGTTGTTTCAAATCACCATATAGCCTTTCTCCCAACTTCAATCCAGTTGTGGGGAGTACAGGCTACTGATGAGAACCAACTAGTTCGAAATGGTGACTTTGTCATTTGCGACAATTTCACTGTTGAATTTCTTTCGTGGTGCTGACACCCTGATATCAAATAATTACACGAACAATAGTATTTCTATTTTAAGAAATTTATTGGTATTCTTAATATCCAAGGGTCTTTCTTAAAGTGTACACGAATAACAAAAATGATAGCACTGAAAAGAATTAGTTAATAAATACTTATTAAATAATTAAATGTTAATTATTTAATTAATAATTATATGAACTTATTTAATAAATCAAGGTGACTGAAGTTAACTTTACCTGTGATAAATGAAAGTCTCGCTTAAAATCTAAATATTTTGCGAAGACGTTGTTGATATCGTCAACTAGACTAAGGATCAATGCTAAAAACAAAAGTCAAATCAGTTATCGCATTAAAATTATATATAGTAGTCAATGTAGCCAAGGAATTAAAACGTTTGTGCAGGCATTTCTAGAGTGACGGCTATCAAAATACTACTACGATGCAAAAATGGTAGTAATCTGCTAAAATGTCTTTTACCCAGACACTTAAAAGTGTTTGCTTTGCAAACAACGTTAAACTTTTAGGTTTTTGCTGACACTCAACGTCATTTTAAGGAAAAAATAACAGTATCGCCACTTATCCTTCGCCTAAAGCCTAATTCATTAATAGTATTCTTTAATATACTACTACACAGTCCATACTATTCGGTAAATTAAATGATTATATAAGATAATTGCCGAAAATGTTCAAATTGCTATACTTTAATTAGCTGAAAAGGGATACACGCTTGCATGATGTACCTGAATTATAAGTGAATTTTTACATTGAAATCAGAAGATTGCCCACACGTTATGTAAGCTATTTATTTAAATGATTTTGTATGTATACCTAATAGCTCATCATCAACCAATCCAACTATATCCAAAATTCTGGAATGCATTTCAATGCAAATAGTGTAC
Source organism: Pomphorhynchus laevis (assembly GCA_012934845.2). NCBI lineage: Eukaryota > Metazoa > Acanthocephala > Palaeacanthocephala > Echinorhynchida > Pomphorhynchidae > Pomphorhynchus > Pomphorhynchus laevis. Next base: position 117,926 of record WNNJ02003085.1, read on the forward strand.
AATCGCTAAACACAAAATTCAATATTTAATATTAACAAAATAATAATTTCGTTAATAAAACAATTAATATGTAACAATTAGCGCCATATTGACTCATATTGACTCGATTCTTAATACTATGGATTATTTAAAAACATTAAAAAGTAACATAAATATCCAAACAATATAGCAAATGTCAGAAGAATGCTGGAAAACCTAGTCGAATCTATCAGCTAAAATATCGTATTTCAATCTTCTTCTTTTTCTTTAGCGTCTTTCACGTGCGTGGATGGGGTTCGCTGCTTTTGAGAGTTGCCTCGACTTGGCTCTATCGAGGGCGTCTTTGGTTTCCAGTCCAACAATTATCAAATCATGACGTATGACGTCCATCCACCGTAGTTTCGGCCTTCCTATCGGACGCTTTCCATTCACTGTCACGGCGATGGTTGGCGTTTGCTTTCGCGGATAACGTGGTCGTACCATTGTAGTCGCCTTTCGCGAATTTTCTCTATTATTGGCACTACGCCAAACTGGTTCCTTATTTCTTCGTTCCGAGCATGATCCTTAAAGGTATATCCTGCTGTCCACCGCAGCATCTTTGTCTCCATTGCGGCAACATTGCGTTCTTCATATTTTGATATCGCACAACATTCAGCACATTAGAGGACCACGGGTCGTATTTCAATTTTGTAAATTTTCGACTTCAGTCAGTCTTTTATCTTTGGATCGCAGAGAATACCTGTAACTGACCTACACTTCATTCAGGTTGCATTTACTCGAGAAGAGACCGCTGCGTGTAGGTTACCATCTGCCGCTATGGTAGAGCCAAGGTATTTCAACGCAGTTGTTCGGTTCAGTTTGTGACTTTTAAACTGTAATGGCTGATCATAATTCATATTTGTGGTCAGGTATTCCGTTTTACGCGCGTTCAGGCGTAGACCGAACTGCTTGAGTCGATTTCCCCAGCTGTTAATTTGTTGTTGGAGGTCATCTTTATCTACAGACGCAAACATGACGTCATCAGCATATAGAATCGTCCATGGAAACTGTCTGTTTAGATTGTTGGATATGGCATCTATAATGAGGATGAATAGCAACGGAGATAGCGCAGATCCTTGATAAACTCCAATGGTGGTAGGGAAGTAATCAGTATATCCCACTGTCGTACATACCTGGCTTGCTGATCCTTTGTATATTAGCTTGACCCACTCAACAATCTCTTCAGGGACTAAGTGGAATCTCAAAGCGTACCAAATAACTTCATGCGGGACCCGATCGAACGCCTTTTCAAGATCAAGGAACGCACTGTATATAGTTTTTCGTTTTTCTCGATGTTTTTCAAGAAGGCGAAAGGCATGGATAGCATCGATGGTGTCACAGTTCTTGACAACCCACATTGGTTTGGGGATATCTTGACTATACTTCTTATTCTATCGTTTATCACCTGTTCCAAAATCTTGAAGTTGTGAAAAGAGACGAATCGGGCCGTAATTTGAACAGTCAGCGGGATTTACCTTCTGTTTCCATATACGTACGGTTGTGCTCCGTCTCCAATCAAGAGGTCTATCCTTTTCTTGGATTATTTGGTTGAAAAGCTGCACCAACAACCTTGTTGAATCCTGTACACTTGATTTCCAGAATTCTGAAGTTACATTATCAGGCCCCGTAGCTTTTGCGTTTTTCATTTTATGTAGTGCACTTTCAACCTCGATAGCTGCTATAGACCTAACTGGGCCTTCGTAATGACGTATTTCCTTTGATTAAATTTGATTATTTAGTATCTTATTCTAATACATTGTAGATTATTTATTATCCATTCATAAAAATTTTCCGATAATGATTTTAAATTTATTTTTAATATTATTGTGTTGATTCATATATTTTACTATTTTCTGTTTGATGATATTTTTACAGTGACCCAGTTTAAAATATGTATTTATAAAATAATTTAAATGATTTTGAAGAAAGCTAATATAATTACATATTTTGGCCATTCTTAAAATTTCATTATTTAATGTATTATATTTTATATTATATGGTATGCATGAATGCTCATGCAAAAATATGTTTCTTGTAAATTTAAATATGTCATCTTTACGATATAAATTAATAGTAGTTTTAGTTAATGTTAATTTAATGTTCATATCTAGACATACACTTTCTTGATCATTAATATTGGTTTTGTTAAGAATAAGGCTCTCTGGATAAATTTGTTCACTAATTGAATAAAAATTATTAGAATTAAATATACATATATCATCAATGTATCGAAACATATATTTCATATATTTATATTGTTTAGATTTAGTTTTTACACAGTTATGAACAAATTCATATTCTATAAAGCTTAAAAACAAGTCAGCTATAATTGGGCTACTATTACCACCCATTGGAACACCTTTTACTTGTCTAAATATAGATGTCCCTACTTTTAAATAATTTTGATTTATCAAAATATTTAAGGATTCTATTAATTCAATTTTATCCATATATTTATATTTATTTGATGGTTTAATTTTTGTTAGATAGGCGTTATAATTATTATAACATATATATGTATATCTTTTTCCGAATATAAGATTAATTAATTTTACTAACGCTTCTTTAATATCTACTTTTGGCATCATATAACGAATTGTAAATTTTATTGTTATTGTTATTATTTAATCTATATTTTAATAGCGTTTTCTTAATTCACCATTTTCAATTAATTCTAGATTAATATTTATTCAAAAAACTAATATTTGAAGAAATTTATTTAAAAACAATTTTAGTAATTTTAGATATGTTTAAGGTGACTAGGAACCTTATTATTTTTCTTATTTTGAGAGCTTGCAGTTATAAGATTATAAACATTGCGTAATACTTAAATGTAGCCTCTAATGTAATACGGTTTAAAAACAAGTTTAATAATATGTAATGATATTGGCTTTCTTCAAAATCATTTAAATAATTTAATAGATACATATTTTAAACTAGGTTACTATAAAAATAACATCAAGCAGAAAATAGTAAAATATATAAATCAACACAAAAGTAGTAAAAATAAATTTAAACTCTTAAGTGGAAAAGTTTTATAAATGAATATTCACATGTATACTTGAATTTTGGTTCATGAATGTCATTAACTAATGTACTGAGAAAAAGTACTTAATTATATTATACTAACATTATTAAATAACTGGTAATACCATTGTTACATACTTAAAATCCAGTTATTGCTAACCAGATTAGTTGGCTGCGTTAAAATCGAATAATTAAAAAAATCTGATGTAAAATTTTAACTGTATTACGATCGCCTTTCATTTAAATTTCAGAGCAAACGCTTTAAATAAGTTATTAAATCGTTAAATGTATCTTTTAATAATTTATATCACACAATCTGTTGAGACTATTACTATTTTGTTTATTAAGCAGGCTATCCCTGTAACTATATATTTCCATGATAATATTAAATTTAAAATTTAACATGTAAAAGTAAAAAAATACATAAATTCGTATTTAGGGTTATCATAATCGTAATATTAAAGTATCGTAATTTTTAGTTTTTTTTTTCCAGAAGTCTGGAAAATAACAACATAACTAATTTTCAAGCAGTATTTTTCTTCGAAAAAGAACACGGTTGTACCACAAGGAGTGTTTGCATACTTTATAAAAAACGTAGTTTTGCTGTGTTAATCTATATCCTTAAAAGTACATGTTTTATCTTTCAAAATACAATTCGTACCATTTATATATTCAGTTCATTTTGACCTTTTAAAGAGTTTTATTCGAAATTAAGTGTTCAATTTTTAAACGTTTGGCTTTAATCTTATGGCATTTCACCAAAAATTGTATACTACAATTATAATAATCTATTTATCTGTGAAAATACAAATTATTAGTTGTGAAAGTAAATCTTTTAAAGCTGGAACAGTCAGTAAGATTGGATATATTTTTAAAAATGACGTCATCACTTGTAAAGTATGTTTTAAATGACGTCATCCCCTGTTTTAGCATCACTGCTAAATAAAACATTATACTCAACACATCAATAATTTATGGTATACTATAAAAGTAAAATTAAAAAATAGTAAAATATATAAATCCAAAAAATATTAAAAATAAATTCAAACAATTAAGCGGAACATTTTATAGATAAATAGTAAATAATGTACATGATAATCAAATTTCATCAAAGGAAATACGTCGTGAGCATATATTTGGCCCCAACGATGTTATGTTGGTTCGAGGAATGAGGTTCGAAACCTGATAACATAACAGTTCCTCCTGATGACCCATAATATTAATTCTAATGCATCGCGTATTATTTATTAGTCAATTCGTAAAAATTGGATTTTATTTTAAATTTTTATTTAAAATTTTAACTCGATAAAAGCCTAAATTATATAAAATTCTATATAATAATTATTTATAATTATTTATCTTTATTTTTAATTTATCTAAAATATAAAATGCGTAAACACAGTTAGCTACTCGGATTTCTTCAATTATAAAACTAGATATATTATGTAGTGGTCAGTGAAGCCTGTGGTCTAGAAATAAATAAAATACCTTCTTTCATAGGAGTGGGTTCCGCTGCGATGTATCTCTTGCAAAACCCATTAGATAAAAATAAATGCCAGTTAAGCTACCTAAATGTTTTACACAAAACGATTCGTGAAGTAAAGTACACCAGATTAGATGTTGTTGGTCTTCAGTATATATGTCATACACGAAAAACAATTTATCGAATCATATGTAACGTAAAGGCAGATAAGATCAAAATCCATGTCGATTTGTAAAGCAATAACTCAATGAGTAATTGATTTACATTGTTAGTTATTGTTTTATTGTACTTTATAAAGTACAATAAAAAAACTGATGCTTATACTTATACTTTTTAAAGTTGGAATTTTGGAGCAGGATCAATGAACACTAATTTATTCGAATATTTCGCTAGCTGCTACTAGCATCATCAGAAACAAAACGTACAATTTGTTCATCAAATTGATGGACAAATTAATACAATGATACATTTCGATGAATAAATTGTATTGTTTCTGATGATGCTAGAAACATATCACAAATAATAAAGACAAAAGTGGTTATAAATCTTTCTCCAAAATTTCAAACACAAAGTACATATGCAATACACTAAAGCATGCTTTAAATTATCTTATCAAAACCGAGTGCAATACGTACATCCATCAGATCAAGGTCATTTTTACGATTTGATAAATAAACAAGTTTGGAATGTGAAGTATTATCGTCATCAGCATTTGCGACTACGGTGGTGTATTGTTGATCTTTCTGGCTTCCTTCATGTTGTCCAACCTTTGCTGCTGCATTGGTGTCAACGAATGTAAAGCTTTCTATTATTTCATCGAATATTCTAACATGTTCGCAAACAATGCTGATCTCAGATTTTAGCTTTGTCACTTGCATTTGAGTTAGAAATGTTTTTGCGTGCATAACACTTCGATCGCTTGAGTGCCTGACGGTCTGATCATTCGAAGGCAACGGAATTTCCGAAAAAGTAGATCCCTGGATAAACAAAAAAGAGTAAAGCGAAACATGCATTGTCATTTTAAAAAAGTAAATGTAATGATGTGGTATTAAAAGTTAATACCACATTTAATTCACTAATTGTCACGCAAGCAGTGAACAAATGAACAAACTTGTAAAATTTAATCTCGTATTATAATTTAATGTAATTAAATAGATAGTTTTACAAAAACAAAGAAGAAAATAGTTTTCCTTTGAAAAAATTCAATACTTCGATAACCTTTGCTATCATCATCAAGATTACCAAAAAAATGTTCACAAAATTTCGATTTTTATATTTATGCAAAAATACAAGTATTTATGTGCCTCGCATTTCTACTTAAAAAGGAAAAGAAAATACCGAAAAACAACACAAAATTGAACAGCACACATTTTTAAACAAACAAACAAAAAAGAAAAAGACAAAATCATAAAACAAAATAACAGCAAAACCATAAAACAAGTGATAAAAACATACGAATTGAATAATTAAAATAATATTATAATAAAGTTATTAATTATAATTTAATCTAAACCAAAACAAAATCTTAGAACAATGAAAAAACAAACGAATGAAAATAATTTAATCTTAGAAAAATAAATTATAAATTAATTTAAGGTTGAATTGAAATTAGATTTATTATTAAACGTTAAATTTGGTTCTATTTTTGGATAAAATATGTTTCTTGAATAATGCAAGATAACAAGTTACTTTTAAATGATAATGTATGTTTTTATCACTTTTATATGATTTTGTTTTATGATTTTGTATTTTGTTTTTTCTTTTTTGTTTGTTTTAAAATACGTGTTGTTCAATTTTGTGTTGTATGCATGTTTTGTTTTTTCGGTATTTTCTTTTTATTTTTCAGTAGAAATGGGAGGGGCACATCAATGCATCATGAATTTTTGCATAAATGTTAATTATCAAAATTTTGTAAACATTTTAATTTTCATCCTGATAATCATAACAGGAGCTATAAAATATTGTACTTTTAAATAAAGGGAAATATTTTCTTCTTCGTTCCTCTAAAACTATATGATCAAAATGTAAGGAGAGATTATGGATTTAGTCTGTACTAATATAATTAATATAATTAAATCTCGCATAACACATCGTCATTTATGTCTAGCGCAGAGTCAGATTGGCAAAACACAGTCATTTTTTAAAATATTTATGCGAGTCTTTTACAAAATAACGTTTGCAACAAAAAATATATCTCATGCAAAAGTAAAAAACAGTCACTAATTGTTTTGCAAAGTTAAATGTGAAGAGTAAAAGTCACTAATTGTATGGTGTCGTTAAATTTGCACTCAAATTTAAGGAGAATAACTTCATCATTACACGATGAGCTCAACAACATACATCTTGTTGTATACCCGAGGTATAAGTTAAAAACACAAGTAGGTCATTAAAATAGTTTAGATGTGAGCATAACAATTATATTTGTATTAAACAAGTAAATCAAATATTGGTTAGTAAAATTTAAATTTATAATAACCTTCATAAGATTAGATGCTTTTGTCTTGATTGATTCGAACAATGACTATAATGAATATGAAAATATATCAAAGTATTAAAAATCTTATCACAGTAATACCTTTGAATTATGTTGGGACGACAATAATGACGAATTCTGAGTAGCATGATCTCTTGAGACCTAATATCGTACGTAGACACTTAACGTTTAAACATTGTTTTATAAAATGCACATTCTATCTACTTGTTGTTGAGTTGCTTCAACTGGAATCATCGACATTGAAGAATTTAAATCAGGAAAAGTGACGTTTTTGGAAACCAATTCAGAATAGAGATCTTTTACAGGTTTGAATTGTTTCTCATTGCGAAATACAAAAGCCCAACACTGTAAGTCGAGGATGAAGAATAAAATAAAACAAACTCAAAATAACAATTTGACATCAATAAATGGTTACTTAGAGTATACCTGGATCATACCTAGAATCGCTGTTGCAAATCAGCCGGCATGTTATTGTTGTCATTGTTACTGTTTTTCTCGGTTATATTAAGCAATACGTCATCAGATGCGTTCTCTTCAATGTTGTGGTTTGTAAGTAGAAGTCGAAGTTCTCTTAGAAATGCTCGATTCGGAAGCTCTAAATGGAATTTACGGCCACAATTTTTTACCAAGGCTTCAATTATCTAAAGAGTCAATGCATACACAAGATGGCTTATTAGTATATTTGTAATTAGGTTTATCAAATTAATACGTTTATACTAGTCGGACAAATTATTATAATATTTTTGTACATAAATATTTATATAAAAAATAAATAAATTACTATTTATGTAAATAATAATTTATTAAATAAATTATAATAAATAATAATAAATTATATTAATTCATAAATAATTTATTTATGAAAATAAATAAATTATTTATTTACATAAATATTATATTTTGTAAATTTGAATGGGATAGTGTACTTGAAAATGCATTTGTTTAAGGAATCTGTACTATTAAATAAATCATGACAGTAATTAAAGAAAGAATGAATAAACGTTTAAATCTAATATTTTGGATACACTGAAGGATATGTTGATTGCAAGTAACACCTACAAACGAGTATTGAAACAGTATGTTTTTAGAACTGAAACGGTCATTGAAAATTCAAAGCAAACAAATTGCTCATTTTGTTTTTCCTTAAAATTGTGTAAAAGTTAATTATCAATTTAATTAATTACAAAAAAATCGATTTAAGTTTCGTTTTCAGTGAGTTTTCTGACGATAAAGGCAGAATCTAGCAAACTATAAAATAATAAGTTGTCTTTATATATATTTTGCCGTATTATAACTTTTCAAATACTATTAATAAACAGCACTGGTAGTACAATCATTATTACACTATCAATAAATTTTAATTATTAAATTAAAATATACTTTAATTATTTTAATAGATTTAAGACAACAATTTCAAGTTTTAACTCACAAAGAACAAAAATATTATACATTGTTGACACCGATAATTTGTGAATAAAAGTCATCACATTGCAGAGGTTGTAGAAAGATAATCATGAGTAATTGTAAATATTAAAACAAATGATATTTTTTCAAATTTTAAAACCATCTTTGTATTGAAACGTCATTATTAAAAGTGTTCGCTCAGTGAATGAGAATTGTCAGGAAAGAATGGTGATAACTTTGATGTGATAAGGAGATCATTGAATTTTGTGCATTTTTCATTTTGAATATTTGACAAATACATCAAATATTTATAAAATCTAACAATATTCGTTTTACTCTTTTAATTTACTTTTATTTATTTAAATGAGAGTAACATATTGTATTTTGAATTAAAAAAATTAAATCTTGAATTTTGAATGAACGCTTTTATATATTCTAAGAGGTCATTATAAATATATATAGGGTTTGTATTTTTACACTTTTACAGATGGTAAAAGATTTCATAAAAAATCTTGGTAAATCGCAATTAGGATCTCTCATGCATGAGATGTTTTCTTATGTTGGAATAATTGGATAAACCGAGATTTGGATTTTATCCCATGTAATTGGATTAGATAAACATGTAAATATATTTGTTAAAAAGCACAAAATTCAAAGATACACTTGCTTATATAACCAAGAATAAAATATGCTGCTTATTAAAGTAGAGTACTTTGAACAATTAAAACGAATATTATTGAATTTAATAAACAGGTAAATATATTTGTTGAAAATATTCGATATTCAAGATGTCCTTGTTCATATAATCAAGAATAAAATATGTTACATATTAAAGTAAATAAAAAGGCATTGAACAATTAAAACGGATATTATTGAATTTAATAAACAGGTAAATATATTTGTTGAAAATATTCGATATTCAAGATGTCCTTGTTCATATAATCAAGAATAAAATATGTTACATATTAAAGTAAATAAAAAGGCATTGAACAATTAAAACGGATATTATTGAATTTAATAAACAGGTAAATATATTTGTTGAAAATATTCGATATTCAAGATGTCCTTGTTCATATAATCAAGAATAAAATATGTTACATATTAAAGTAAATAAAAAGGCATTGAACAATTAAAACGGATATTATTGAATTTAATAAACAGGTAAATATATTTGTTGAAAATATTCGATATTCAAGATGTCCTTGTTCATATAATCAAGAATAAAATATGTTACATATTAAAGTAAATAAAAAGGCATTGAACAATTAAAACGGATATTATTGAATTTAATAAACAGGTAAATATATTTGTTGAAAATATTCGATATTCAAGATGTCCTTGTTCATATAATCAAGAATAAAATATGTTACATATTAAAGTAAATAAAAAGGCATTGAACAATTAAAACGGATATTATTGAATTTAATAAACAGGTAAATATATTTGTTGAAAATATTCGATATTCAAGATGTCCTTGTTCATATAATCAAGAATAAAATATGTTACATATTAAAGTAAATAAAAAGGCATTGAACAATTAAAACGAATATTATTAAATTTAATAAAACAGTAAATAAATTAATGTGAAATATTATAAAATCAAGTAACGTACAGAAACAGTCATGGAAACAGTAGTCCAGTTCTGTTTATTCTGAAGTTGTTTGCGTATTGATCTAATCGCATCCCTAGGTCTACATAATCAATAAATTACGATGTTAATTAAGTAATGCAGTCTTTGTTGACTAATATAGCAAATAAATTAAAAGCAAATATCAAAAAATTGCATTATAGTCAAATTGATAATGCCCTTCGCATGTAGATATGGTGCTAATCAATGATAACAAAAAATAAGTAAATTATCGGCTTTTTATAGAAAAAGAGCAAACAAATTGGCTAAGTAAGTAATAAACGACTTTAATTTGAACTAGATATTCATTTTGTTAATTATAAAAAAGCTAATAACTTTGCTGTGATGTTTGCAATATTCTTTGGTAGTTTTTTCCAACTTTTTCACGTTCAGATGTAAGCAGATTTCGAGTATAATATTATTATTGCAGAAACAATGATGATACTGAAATATATGATAGTCAAGTCTTTACACAACATCATTGTGCCGACCTTATTACCTAAACGGAAATTATTCATAACAAGCACACAAATATGGTGATAATATTTGTATAAATATTCTATTTATGCATATAAATAATTTATTAACTTATTTTTTATAAATAACTATTTTATTACTAATAAATAAACGATGTAAATTATGTATACCTATGCATGTAAGCCTTCATGCCAATTTCATAAACAAATTATTATCACAATAAACTTACATTATATATATATTATTTGACAAGATGGCATATATAATACATATAATAATTGCATGCGTTCATATATTAAAGTGATCTGTGAAATGCAAGGATTCTATACTGCCCTGTGTTTCAATCGTATAGATGCCCGAAAACTAGTGTAGGAATATCGTCACTAAACAATTGCAGCACGACCAAACCACTAACATCATCCTGCGCAGACGTTAGTACTCAGTGGATCGTCAGGGAGTATGCACTGAGCACTAACGTTTAAACATGAAGTAATACTTGGATGGTCTCTATAGAATCAAGCTAATCGATGAAAAATTGCACGAAACTTTCCTGCTAATTTATAGACTCCTTACAAGTCTAACACTTTTCTAAATAGATTTCCGCGTCAGTTCATTTAATCTGTGAAATGCAAGAATGTATACTGCTCTATGCTTCAATTCTAAGCATGTGCCAGACACATGTTTATGATTGAAGCATGGTACAGTATAACATTCCTGCATTGCACATATTAAATGACCTGATGTGGAAATCTGATTAAACTGATTGCAATAAAACAATCACACAATGATGAGGAATCACCTTGTGCAATCTAGCATCAAAAAGGTTAGATATAATGAAATATATCTCAAAACATAATCAGCACTGACTGAATGATTCCCTGATCAGATCAGTAATATATAAACATTGTTTTGTGGCGATATTATTTAACAATTGAACTTAAGCTACAGATCACTGACGATAAGTCAAAAAGATATTCCCGACAATTAATCAATATGAGCAGTGGTCAATTGTTTGAATTTTTATTTTACTCGGCATATCCTCTTTAAATTATACTTCCTTCAAAGCAAGTATAATTAAGCAATACTGCTAAAATATGGATTAATTCCCAACCTTAGGTATAACATTATAGTTTTACGTCAACTGGAGTCTAAAAGACGCGTGTTGGTATTTCATAAAAAGTGTTGCTAAATATCTTACGAACCATACTCTCCAAAACGGATGCATACAAACTATAATTAATAAACACGTTATACAAATAATTGTGGGTTGTGGTATAGCACCTAATGCTAGCATAGAGTACAAATTGCAGAAATACTATCAGTTCACAAGCCATATGCACACAATGTGGTTGATGAACCTTATGAGGGTTTAATCGGGAATTTGGATTCTAAAATTTCAGGTTTACTGCATATTATGAAGTTATTCACGTACCTGTTCCTATCATATGAAGAAAAAGGGATAATTGTTTCTGATTCTTTACACGTGAAGTGTAGTTTTAAAAGAGTGCATCCAGAATTTTAACTTCGACAACCATATACAATTTGGTTGAACTATTCGTTTTTGATATTTTATGTAATAGAATTCGACGATTGAATGCTAAAGCCTATAATCGCACAGTAATTGAACTCATATACTTGTTCGACAAATATAGAAAGAATTACTTTCCGCTTTTCTATATTGTTGTAATGAGTAAATCAAAACTCACAAAATTTCATACTCTTAATTGGTTTTCAGTTCTTACTTGGTTTTCGTAAATTCAGTTGGTTCCTCCAACAAAACCAACTGAATTGACATTATTTTGCAAGTATGAAAATAAGAGTGATGATCAGCAATCAGTTTGACCAATTGGTGATCATAATATATTTGGAAATATTAAGCACTGATACAATAAACTAAACAAATATATGCTGTAAATGTATTCTTAATAATACGTTAATAACTACCCCTGCACATTTGCATTTACCAAATCGCAAACAGACATAATCATCTCCCAATTTTCTTCTCCAGTATCCAATGGCTTAAGAGCGCGTTCTGAAAATTATACAAAAATCAATGCTATAGCAGCTTTGAAATTTTGAACGTTTTAATTATTAAAAACATCTCTGGAAAATAACAATTATTTTAATTACCGAATTTTACAATGTGGTCATTGTTCAAAAATAATAATATTCAGTCTGCCTGTAACCTAACCGCAATTCACATGGCTATGAAAACTTAAATGAAAACTCTATAAAAATGTGTATTCTATAAATATCAATGGACACTCCATAACAAACAAAGGTGCCTAGAAAAGCAGTGCTTGCCATCGCGGGACTTGTTGTAAACAAAGTAGTATTTTCTTAGCTAAGAAAAAATCGATTACATATTTTAAGATCTGCATCCCGTTTCGATTCAAAACTCCCTCATCTCCATCTACGATAAAGAACTTTAGCGTAAAATCCGCGACCATCTCTGTAGGCATAATTTAATCTCACTAGATTTTCATGGGTTAGTAAAAGGTCGCTCGGTTCATTCATCAATAGATTAAGTACATGAGTTTCGTCAATAAAACAGTCATCAGCTTGCTGTGGCTGCTTTTCTTGACTTTTCCGCCGCATTTAACCGCATCTCCATTCATTTTGTTATCTATTCTCTCAGGTCCCTCGGGTTGCCTGCGATAATTATTAACAGGGTTAATATATTGTTGTATGCCAAGCGTTTCTTCTATAAAGACGACCCTGATGCACGTTAGCTCTACCGATTGCAGGTGTACCTCCAGGCTCCCCACTCTCCCCTATCTTATTTCTCGCAGCTTCCATTGTTCTATTCAAACATTTTAAACGTGATAAACATCTAGTGGTATACGCTGATGATACTATAGTCATGTTTTCGGGACGCATGTGCAAAGTTGTAGTCTATGACATCAGGAAATTCCTTTTAAGATTAAAATATCAGCTGCCTTATTCCGAAATGCTTATCAATTCATCAAAATCGAAGGTGATTATTTTTTCTGATGCCCCTGCGACCAAGAAAAAGCTTCAGAGGCTAGCAATCTCAGGTCTCACTTCCATTATGAATAATCAACCACTCCCAGTCTTTACATGTCGAGTAAGATACCTGGGGTTTACCATTAAGGTTATATAAACGGGTGAATCAAAATTAAATGTGTTCAAAAGTGTCATGAATAGACGGAGCGCTTAGGTACGTCTCTGGTGCACCAGAGCAATCTCGGAATTAATCTTCTTTTATGGAAAACGTCCCCCAAAGCAAATACTAAGATTTCTAAAGCTCATCACGACGAGACTACCGTCCATTGTACACTTCGCTTGGGCTCTCAGGTGTGTGAGAGATACCCTGAATAGTTTAATCGGAAAGCGGTGGGTTGGTGTATGCTGGTGGTCTCAGATCCCACTAATATGCTGTGTACCTGATGATTATTGCTGCTGAAGATAAAATATCGAACTTCACTGTTCTGTAATTTTACTTTTTGTTTTCTTTTTAGCCTGATGGTTAGTTTTTATAAGAAATTCTTTATTATTTACATGTAACTTGAATTTTGAAAAAATTCAAGTTACAAGTAAAATATACAAAATATATATTTTATATATTAATATAAAATATTAATATATTTATATATTAATATATATAAAATAAGCAATTGTACTATTTAAATTGTCAATTCCTAAAAGAATTTTTAATTTTGGCCATTCCAAGCTTTCTAAAAAGATATTACTTTTTACAATATCTTAGAGTGAGCATATAATTAAAATAATAATTATAATTAAAATTAAAATATTATAATATAAATTATAATTAAAATATTAGGCTTAAGAAACTCATTCTAGTATTTAAAATTTTTTTAATTTTGTATCAAAAATTTGATAACGTCATAACTTCTTCAATCCAAATAATGTCAAGCCAGAAGTTTTAAAGGTATAATAAAATACTAATTCATCATAGATATGCAACGTTTTAATAATTGGAAGTTGCACAAAAAACCGATATAATGAGATATATTTATTTTTACATTTTCAAATCTTTGAATATTTGTAGTTCTAGTAGACTAATTGTTTTCTTATTTAGCGCCTATTTCGACAATAATAATCGGGTTTGGAAAATAATAAGAAAAATTAATTTTCGCATCCGGAAGAATTTGTAGAAAAAATATTTTTATAAAAATAACAGAACTCACAACTTTAATTATAGTTTGAAATACTTTTTATAATGTTGTAAAGAATATCATCACATTTACTAACTTCAATAATAAAATAAGTTTATCCAGTTTAATATTTTTACAGTAAATGCCCATTCAAAAATATTGTAACAAGTAATCTTTATAGTAAGCTTGGTAATACCGAACCTAAAAGTCCTCCTCAAAAAATATCTAAACAAACACAACTCAAAAACAAACACAACTTAAGCAAACACAATAGAAAGAAAAACAAAACAAAAACAAGGAAAATATAATAAAAAACCAAACAATAAACAAGAATATAATAACAATTAGATCAGCTAATTGAGTTTTATTATTTTATATTATATATAAATTAAAAATAATAATAAATAAAATAGATAATTTAATGATTAATAATTAAATAATTATAAATAATTATAAATAATAAATAATTATTATATAAGATTTTATATAATTTATATTTATAAAGTTAAAATTTAAAATTGATATTTAAAATAAAAATCATTTTTATGAATTGAATAATAAATAATAGACGATGTATCAGAAGTAAGAATTAGATATCATCATGATATTAGAGGTCATCATGATGAACTGCTATGTTATCAGTTTCATCCCCTATTCTTCGACTCAACATAGCAACGGGAACAAATAAATGTTAAAGACATATTTCCACTGAATCCATTCGAGTATCTAGTGTATCTTATTCTAAAACAACGTCGATTTTTAATTATCCATCTATAAAAATATTCCACGATAATATATACATATATAATATGTATATATTAAATAATTCAAGTGATTTGAAAGAAAATTAATATCATTACATATTATGGCAATTCTTAAAATTTCATTATTTAATGTATTATATTTAATATAAAAGTCAAGAGTCTTCAATATGTTTTACGGCCATATTTGCGTCCCCCAAAGATGCAACAAGCGCTTCAACATTTGATTCACGGTTATGGAATCCCACTGTCTGCATTTGTACAAGTTCGGATGCATAAAGTTGTTCTTGAGTTTGGTTTGGTTGTTGATTTGTTGGCTGATGTTGCTGGGGATGAAGACGATCTAATGGTTGAAACAACGAAGCAGTATGATCTTGATTTGAATTTTGTAAATTTTGAGATGCTGTTGTTGCATATGCTGTTTGTCTATTGCTTGGTGATTGAAACAAATCCACATTAGATGAAGTAGGTTGACTATTCATTTGATTATCGACTAAACCGCTTATATTTGAAGATATCAACTGTGAATATACTTGTGGGGATGTGTCCTTAAGACGAATTAGGTTTTGCAGAATTTGTACAATCGGCCACAATGCTCGAGGATTTGTGTATAGAGCACGAATTTCAGGTATTAGCCACTGACTTATAAACTCATGAATTACACGATGTACTTGTTCTCTTTGTCTTTCGTCCTGTATAAATTCATATGTACGCAGCAGATTAAGTAGAATACCAGGATCGCGGATAGAATTATCTATCTTTGGGTTAAAACTGGATGCCCGCAACATGTCGATTAACACGCGAGGATTTTCAGCAGCGACTATTAATAATTGTTGAGGGTTCATTGTAGAATACCGATTAGTGTTTTCGCTTGAGGGTTCATTGTAGAATACCGATTAGTGTTTTCACTTGATGTTTTCTTGATGTTTTAGCTTGATGATCAGCAAATAGATGGCGTTTCAATATGGTTTCCTCTAGCTCAATAACTGGCATATATCTACAAGAGTGACAGGAGAAAAACATTTACATGATTTACCTGGTCTTGTCCAATATTGGAGGTACGTGGACGACGAATTTTTTGTATTTAAGGTAAAACCAGAATCCTGTAATTTGAATGTGTTGCTGAACATGAAAGATCCGGGTAATTAATGGAATTTTACATATGAGGATTCTGATAAGCATACTTCCTTTCTAGACGTATACATATTTCGACAGCAAATGATTAAGACGGACGTACATAGGAAAGCTGGCGTACCCTCGGGATTAACTAATTGGTCTACTGACAGACCTATTGGATATAAAATCATAGGTTGCTGCATTGTACTACAGAGCTATGAAAATTTGTTCTACGGACAAGACAATACGTATTAGGTATTGTGAAATATCTACTGTTATTAGAGAGACAGTATCCTCTACAATCCATTAAACAAGTGTTTTTCAAGGCCAAAATTATGAGAGTGAAGAGCAAAGTCGAAGAAAACCAAAATAAAGATACTCGCAACAATTTATTTTCTACCATTTATATTTTGGAAGAGTATAATAATAGATTGATATATTTGTTGAAGACTGATGGGCAACGAAATATAATTTATCACAAAAGCGACCTTCTCTGACCTCTTTTCTAAAAACGAAACAATTATATTCAAAAAATGAAGTAGTATATTATATCCCTTGTAAAGATCGCGAAGTCTACATCGGTCAAACCAAACAAGATCAACGAAAGAGATTTGAACAACAAAAGGGTAGTCTTAAAAGAGATGATGTTTCTTTAGTAATATTTAATCATTGGTTAAACAGATCACATGCGATTGTTTTTGACAATACAACTGTTTTAAATAGTTGATAATGATCCATTATTGATAAATAATTTAGTAATTTTCTGAAGATGCTAACAGAAGTTAGCGAAATATCAAAAATTTCTCTTTTCTTTGAACCAGCTTAAATAATTAAATACAACTGTTCTTATATACGAGCCAAACACACGTCATCGTTTTATCAAGGAGGCGATACAAATCGAAATTGCATCAACCCTGCAAGGCAATAAAAGCAATTAGTGCTTAAAATTATCTCCGGATAAGGATTTGTTGGAACAACATATCAATTAATTTTTCCGTTTTTATTCTATATACTATGTCATCAGTTGTCAAAGACTATAGTGATTTCTGAAGAACCCAGGCCAATTGCATTAACCAAAATTCAAAAATAAAGCTATTTCTCTTATTTTTCATAGGAGAAAGAGCCAACTAATGATAATTTATACTATATATATAATGAATATTATTTTTTTATGTAAATACAATCGTGCAGATAATTTATGCTTTGATTGATTCTATTTCAAAATTCTAAATTTAACAAATGAATCAACATTACTTATCTTTAGAAATTAAATTAATAGAACAAAGTACTTACGTATTGCTTTACCAACGATAGTGTCATCAGGATTTGACTGCAGAGAATCAATAACTGAATAAACACTGTCCATCAAACTATTTATCTAATAAATATAAACGCTATTTTTGTCAAAAAGAATTTGCTAACTACTGCATTAATTTATAAATATAATTGATAAATTAGAAAATATCAAGCAATTACATTGCAAAATTTAAAAAACACTGACAAATTTTAACCCACGTTAAGTCTCTAAAATTTTGAATATTGGTATTCATTGAAATACCAATATTTGTAATACCAATATACAGGCGAAACGTCTCGCTTGATAAAAAAATCAAGAAATCAAAGCGTAAAATGTTCATTGTCTTAACACTAAGATAAATATGAAACAGTATTACAGAACTTAATTGAGTTGTATACCGTCGCATCTAAACAAGCGTTTATTTTGCATCGCCATCAGAAATTCAAAAGGTATACAATCCCCAGGTATATTTACTTAAAATCAACGCGGTATAATGCAAGCGGCTAAGTTAAAGAAATGTGATGGAGAATCACGATTGTTCTGGTCCTTCTGAGATAGTAGATTTATAACGTAATATAAATCTAAATTTTAAATCTACATTCTGATAATGTAGATTTATAACGTTGGGTAAACATCCAGGTATAAATTCAATTGGTGTATGATAAGTGATATGAATAATCTCTAAGGCACATCTTATTTGGCAATTTTTAGTTTTAGTTGCCGGGTATTCACAAATACATTTATGTAAGGAACAAAGATGTGAAACGGAATCAGTGATTCATACTATAAAGAATACATTTAATAGCAAAACCGATAATGGTGTTTTGTTGATAGGTGTGAGTAACGCGTTGAAGTGGTAAGAAGTTTAAAACGTTGAAAAAGTACCTAGGAAGTATGTGAATTATGTCAGAAAACGATTTTTAGGAGTGGATGACTGACATGATTGGATTTAGTGGATTTATTAAAACGGATAAAAGGTACAAGGGCGATAGTTGGAAAAAGTAGGAAGGAGCGAAATAGGCGATAGCTAGAAGTAAGTTGTCGAGCGATTGTTTATTAAGAAGGAGACGAACGATAGCAGATTTCCAGTGTCAAGGAAATACACGACTGCTATAAATGAGTTAAACAAGTTGATGAGAAAGGATATATTGATGAGCATATGGATTTAATTATGGGGTTATGCAGAGGATCGGCAGGTGAGGTTTTGTTGAGCAAGGACATGATGAGTTGCATTTGGTGCGTAGCAGGTGGAGATGAGATCGGTGAAGACCAAGATAGGAAACACGGAGAAACGGAGTGAGCGAGTGGATATCACGTCTGAGAGAGTGGTGATAGACTCGAAAAGCATGACGGAGTCAACGCTTTGAGAGTAGCCATTGGATGTCAAACCACGGGGCACGGTGCAAGCGTCGATTAGGGTGAGGATTGAAGGGCAAGAGAAGGTCGAGAGTGGATTGAGTTCATATTCGAAAAGAAAGGCAATATCGTAAGGAGAGGATAATACTATTGTGGGTAATGATAGAGACGATTTGAGTAAGGCAGAGCGGAGAAGGGAGAGGTCAAGATTTCTCCAAGGGCGACGTAAGATGATAGGTGTGTGAAGCGGTGAGTGCTTGGAAGTTTGATCAGGGGTGACGAGAAAGTGATCGGATAGACCACGATCAGAGATGTGCAGTGAAGTGTAGGCAGCAAAACGATCAAGGACAACCATTATGTCGAGTGCCCCGCAAACAATATGTGTGGGGTAATGGAGACGAGTTTGTAATTGTATTCGGGTAGAATGTTGATGAACCGGATAGAATCGGTGGAAGAGAGGCGATCGAGGCCGATGTAGAAGTCGCCAAGAACAAATGAAGGAATGGAGGACAAAAAACAATTAGAAAAGAGGAAAGCGAGTTCGGTAAAAAATAAGAATGTAGGAGATGATGAACCAGGACTGTATACAATGGCGAGATCTAGAGTGATCGGGTAATAAGAACGACAAGTGAGCAATTCAAAAAGGCAAGGGCTGAAAGGGGGAGTAATTTGCAAAGAGACAAGGCGTGACGTGCGTATGCGACAATGCCGCCATGATTAGAGAATTTAGAAGGTGATAATATGATAGGAGGGAGGATTCGACTAGTGAGCGACCGGCAGAGAGCAGTCGGCGATGGAGAGGTCGTGAGAATCTGAGTATCAGGATTCGGTGAGGCAGTAGAGATCAAGGGATTGCTTGGTGAATAGAATGAGGCCAAGATCAGATTTATGGAGAATATATCTAGTGTTAAGGAATCCGATGCGGAAACCGTGTGCTGTGGCGAAAGAATCTAGTAGAGAAGACACATAGGAGAGATGGAGCGCCATCGAATTTTTGGACGGGTGTGGACAACTTGAAAATTTCCGTCTATGTTTCGGATGGAGAGTGATGTTTCGCCGTTTTCCTCGCGACGGCGTTTTTTGATGGGAGCAGAAGAGAGTTAAGTGATTACGAAAGGTGTGCGATCAAGGAAAATTCGAGTAGTTGAAGAAAATATGAGTTTAAATCGTTGAGAGAGGAAAGAGGACGCGTGCACGCGATGCTTGAAAACAATTTTTAGGAGAGGGGGCTGGGAAGTATTAGATTGAGAAGATTTGTTTAGACGGATGAATGCGACAGGAGAAATGTCCTTGAAAAAGGATGGTTTATCCGCAGGAACAATAGACGAGAGGATGGATCTGAAGGCGGAAACATCGTGGTCCAGACGTGCTTGTGGAGATAAGGAGTTGGAAGGCGTGATATTAGTAACAATGACGCAACGATCGCGAGAAGCAAAGCGCTTCCGTAAAGGAGGACGAGTGACGTGAGTGGGTGAGATCACGATAGGAAAACTGACAGTTGATGATTTGGAGGGAATTGGTTTGACGACGGGATACATAAAGGATAATGATAATAAAGAGGGTGGCAAGTGATTGAAGAAAGGTTATGAGTGGAAGGATCGTGGAGGTTAATGGAGGCAATTTCGATTGATGGATGTCGGTTATTGAGAAACGAGACAGAAAGAACAAAATGGGGTGTCGGGTAGTGAAGATGACATGGGATGGGAAGTGTATATGGTGACAGGGTAGGTGCGTAGATAAAATACATTGGATTTATATTGATATCTTATCTGCTTTTGGCATCGTCGGTCACTCGATTCTTCTCCATCGTCTTCGTCATGATTATGGCTTCTCTTTACACAATGTAGCTTGGTTTTCTTCATATATATCAAACCGTACTTTTCGCGTTTGTTCTAACTCTTCTCATTCCCATCTTTCTTCCATCCCGTCCAGTCTTCCACAAGGCTCCGTATCAGGCCCTTTGCTTTTTTCTCTTCTCGGTGATTTGTCTTCTATTTCTCATACATTTAATTTCCATGTTATGCAATATGCTGATGACATTATCATCTATGCTCATGCACCTGCTTATCGTATTCATGATCTTAGTGTTCCTGCTTCCAACTGTCTTACTTCAATTTTCAATCATATTTTTTCTCTTCGTATGACTCTGAATCCTAATAAATCCAAAATAATGTGGATCTTTCCTCGACGCCTCGGCTTCGAACCTTCCTCTGTATCATTAAATTCTGCAATCTTCCTATCGTTGACAATCTCGTTTTCTTAGGCTTCTATTTCGACAACCGACTTTCACTTAAACATTTCGTTAAAGATAAAGTACGCACATCTACCTTAATTATCCGTAACCTCCGTCAAATTAGTAGATTGATCAATTTCCCTTCTTGTATGTCTCATATTTTCTCTACTTTTCTCAAGACTTGACTACTGTCTTAGTCTATTAGACTTGATTACTGTCTTAGCCTATTAGACTTGATTACTGTCTTAGTCCAACTTGCTCAAATCCACTCTTCTTCCACTACAACGCATCGTCAACGCAGCCGTCCGAATTATCCTCCGTATTCCCCGTTTTGATCATACATCCCACCATCTTACTTCTTTCGATTTGCCTACCATTTATTGTCGTGTTCAAATTCGTCTTCATCTCATTGCTTTTCACCTTGTAACTTCACCTTTATTTCTTAACCTTACTTTTCTCAACAATTATCGTCTTGTTTACTATTCTTTAAAAAACGATTTATTTTAACGTGGCAAATGCGTGCCAGCGCACGCTTACATGACAACAACAAACAAAAATGTAAATCATGGGTCGATAAGGTGTAAAGAGAGGTGTTTGAATGTGATAAAGGAGAGAGCGCTGCGGACGTAGAGAGGGAGTTGATTCCAGGCGAGTGGTGCGGCGAGGAGGAAGGATCGTGGACCATAGTTGTTGGGGTAATTGGGAACGTGGAGTAAGAGGGTATGTCTGGAACGTAGCGATGGCGAGGTGATGCAAGTGTCGTTTAAAAAAGAAAGGTTGATGAACGATGGGGAGCCGACAGCAATGAGACGAAAAGTTACGAGAACAAGCGGAGTTTGATGCGGATGTGAATGGTGGGCGAGGAGAGTTGTACAAGATATGTGGATATGTGGTCGGAGCAACGGAGACGAAAGAGCACTCGAACGGCGGAGTGGATTATACGATGTAGGGGTAGGATGATGAATTTTAAAGAATTTGCGAAATTGCTGAGGCAGTATTCGATTTTAGGGAAAAGAAGCGATAAAGAAGAGACATACAAGAACAGAAGTCGATAAAGGGGTGGATACGGCAGATGTCACGGAGAATTAAGCTAGACGAGCGGACATTGTTGCGGACGAAGGGTTTAATGGAAAGATGATCATCGAGATGGAAGCCTAGGAAAGTGAGATTGTGTACTATGGAGATGATCGATAAAGCAAAATATACAGTGGGAGGAGATATGTTTGGTTTACGGGGGAGGATCTACATAATTTTGGACCATGCAACTCCGTAGCATGGTTTGCCTCATATCTTTCCGCCCGTTCCTTTCGTGTCTGTTCTAATTCATCATCCTCCCCCCATCCCTATCTTTTGCGGGGTCCCACATGGTTCTGTCCTGGGTCCCCTGCTTTTCTCTCTTCTGCTTGGCGATATCTTCTGCTTACCTTAAAAAATTTTGGTTTCTAATAAACATACATTCCAGATTTCAGTTCCAGATTTCAGTTCCAGATTTCAGTTCCAGATTTCAGTTCCAGACGACCAACGACAACCTTCGACGACAACTAACGACAACCATCCGCTTGACAATTATCGACAACCATCGACAACCATCGACGACATCCGCTCGCTACTTACAACTAACGACTTGCAGACTAACGGAGTTTAAACATTCTTGATTATAACTAACTAATTAACATTTTATTATGGCAAAGAGAAAGCTAACTAAAAATGTCGGCCAGCAACTCAAGTCCGTCAAGGAAGCTTACATCGAAAAGCAAATTGGATGCGACAACAAGAACTGCAATGTTTGGACTCACGTTGCCATTCCTTTCACTGACGAGGACAACGTTTTAAATCGGAATTTCCTCTGCGGCTTCTGTTGTGCTGCCCTCGTAGGTAAGCTAATGAAGAATGACCACTCAAACGGTGGAGACGTTCTGAACGCTAACAAAACAGATTTGTGCTCAATAAATAAACTTGATGATATCTCTCAGTCGACTCAGACCGCTGTTATACATGGAACATCAACAAACGACAACATATCTTCCAATCTATCGTCGTCATCCGTTTGCTTACTAACTCCTTCGTCATCTATGAAACCCGTTCTTGAAACTTCTCTCACACACACTCCTCCTTTAACTACGGATAAAACTTCCCATAATCTTCATCTTCCTAACAATGCAAACAGTAAAGGCCTTCATCTCGTACCTCATTTTTCCTATTCATCCCCACATCTAAATACATCTCATACTTCTTTCTTCTCTTCACGTACTCCTTACTCTACCTCTACCGTATCACTTCTCAATAATTTACATCCTTCTGTCAAAATTATCTCCAGTAACATCTCCGTTCAACCTATTCAACAATCCACTTCTGTCACACATGCTCCAACCGTATCACCTATCAATAATTTACATCCTTCCGTCAAAATCATCTCCAGTAACATCTCCGATCAACTGATTCAACACCACTCCTGTCACACATGCTCCAAACTATCTAAAATCTTCACTTAGCACCCCTGTAATTCCCACGTTTAGCTGCTCTTCTGCCTCTACTGCTACCAGGTCTTTCCGTCCACCACTACGTAATCGTTTTCCTTCGCGCGATCGATGCATTATCATATCTAATTTAAAGGTTTCCGAATCTGCTTCTCCTCAATGTCGCCTCGATGATGATGTATCTGCTTTCAGGTCTATCCTAGCAACCATTCTTCCTGATAATAATCCATCCCTCTTCAATAATATCGCTCCTGTATCTTTGATCCGTTTAAACAAATCCACTAAATCCAATCATCTCAGTCCTCCACTCCTAAAAATTGTTTTCCGACATAGTTCACATGCATCCTTGGTACTTTCCCAACGTTTTAAACTTCTAACCACTTCGTCCACTAGTCGTATCTTTCCTGACCGCTCCCCTTCTGATATTGCCCAGCTCAATTTAGCTCGCATTGAGAAACATCGACGTGAAACAAACGGCGAGTCATCCTTATCTATACGTCAAATCAATGGAAATTTTCACGTTGTACACACAAGGCCAAAAATTCGATGGCGTCCCATCTCTCCCCCTTGTCTTCTTCGCTAGTCGATCTCGCTCCTAAGCATACTTTTCGTCTTAGTCTATTCAACACTCGCTCCATTCTTCATAAAGCTGATATGCTCCTTGATATCTTCGATCAATTATCTATCGATATTCTCTGCATTACCGAATCCTGGCATTGTGACTCCAACGATCTTGCTATTCGTCGTCTATGTCGCTCTGGTTGTTCTTTAGTTGAATCAGCTCGTCCAATTGCCTCTCATACATCTACTGATTTTAACCATGGCGGTATAGTTGCCATTGCTCGTCACCCAATGTCTTTACGTAAAATTAACGTTAACATCCGTTACACCTCGTTCGAATTACTCATATGCAGATTATCAACTCCTTTCCCTCTGGAACTTGTGATTGTATACCGTCCAGGTTCAGTTGCCCCCTCACGTATCTTCTTTACCGAACTTGCAGATCTTATGTCTCACTGTTCATTGTCTTATACTCCTTCTTTTGTTCTCGGTGACTTTAACATTCGTCTTGATCGCCCGGCTGACTCTGACTCTATCACTTTAACTAATCTTTTTTCTGATTTTAACTATAAATTACTTTCAACAAGCCCAACTCATATTCTCGGCGGTGCTCTCGACATCATTGCTGTCCCTATCTGCTTCAATGACTATACTTCCTTGTCAATTACTGATCCCGGTTTGTCCGATCATTTCCTTGCCACTCTTACTCGTACCCATCCTCCGTCTCCGCCCCCACCAATATCCACACCAAGTAGACCCTGGAAACTTCTCGATATCCCTATTCTCTGCACAACCTTACTCAATTCTTCACTCTTTTCACTTCCTCTTAACTATCTCTCTCCCGATGATCTCTGCATTCTGTTTGATTCTGAACTTATGTCTATTATCAATAAACTTATGCCTAGTCGACTCCGACGCTCTCAGCGCTTGCGCCATGCTCCCTGGTTCGATTCTGACTGTAGTCTTTCTAAGCGTCGACTCCGTCACTCTTTTCGTGTGTATGAACGCTTTCTGAAACGTTCTCCCAACTCACTCACTCCAAATCTCAGTGATTCCTACTTTTCTCTACGCCGTTCACATCTTATTCTTATACGTACTAAACGTACTATCTTTTGGCGAAATCAACTCGAGTCATCTTCCAACTCTAAATCTCATTGGAAAATCTTAAACTCAATTCTTTCACGATCATCTACTTCTTGTAATATAAATCCTGATGAATTTTCTTCTTATCTACAAACTAAGCCATCTAATTTACTTTCCCTACTACCCGTAGCCCCCTTGTACCCACTCTTCTCTTTAGATACTTCCCTCCCAGAACTATTCCACCTTCTTCCCGTTTCGTCTGATGAAGTTTCTTCGGTTCTGCTGTCATTACCTAATAAAACCTCTCCTTCTGACCCAATTCCCACTCACTTGCTTAAAAATATCTGCTCCTCTATCTCACCCTTCCTAACCACATTGTTCAACTCGTCCATCCGTAGCCGTACATTTCCTTCCATCTGGAAATGCGCCACTGTTCGTCCTCTCATCGAAAAGCAATCTCTCGACTCTTCACTACCATCTTCGTACCGTCCTATTTCACTTCTCCCAACTCTTTCTAAACTCTTTGAGCGTCTCGTTCTTAAGCAAGTTAATACATATCTCTTTTCCTCTAACTTATTTCCTACCTTCCAAGCCGCTTTTCGCTCTAATTACACTACCGAAATTGCATGTCTTAAACTTTATAACGACTTACTCATCTCGCGCGATCATAAATTATGTAGTGTCATAGTTTCTCTTGATCTATCGTCTGCTTTTGACATCGTCGATCACTCGATTCTTCTACATCGCCTTCGTCATGATTATGGCTTCTCTTTACCCACTGTATCATGGTTTTCTTCATATCTATCAAACCGTACATTTCGCGTCTATTCTAACTCTTCTCTCTCCCATCCTTCGTCCATACCGTCCGGTGTTCCACAAGGCTCCGTATTAGGCCCTATGCCTTTCTCTCTTCTTCTCGGTGATTTGTCTTCGATTTCTCATAAATTTAACTTCCATGTTATGCAATATGCTGATGACATTCTCATATATGCTCATGCACTTGTTTATCGTATTCACGATCTTAGTGTTTCTGCTTCCGACTGTCTTGTCTCAATTTCCAATCATCTTTCTTCCCTTCGCCTTTCTCTGAATCCTGATAAATCCAAAATTATGTGGATCCTACCTCGACGCATCGGCTTCGAACCTCCCTCCGTATCATTAAATTCTACAATTCTTCCTATCGTTGATAATCTCGTTTTCCTAGGCTTCCATTTTGACAACCGACTTTCACTTAAACCTTTCGTTAGAGATAAAGTACGCTCATCTACATTGATACTCCGCAACCTCCGTCAAGTTCGTAGATTGATCGATTTCCCTTCTTGTATGACTCTCATATCTTCTCTTCTTTTCTCAAGACTTGATTACTGTCTTAGTCTATTTTCCAACTCACCTAAATCCACTCTTCTTCCTTTACAACGCATCATCAACGCTGCCGTTCGAGTTCTCCTCCGTCTTCGTCGTTTTGATCATACATCCCACTATCTTGTTTCTCTTGATTGGCCTACCATTTATTGTCGTGTTCAAATTCGTCTTCTTATCATTGCTTTTCGCCTTATAACTTCTCATACCCCTTCATTTCTCAACCTTCCTTTTCTCGACAATTCTCGTACTGTGTATTGTGCTCTGCGTTCCCGTAATTCCCTTCTTTTACATGTCCCAATCTACTCTACCTCTTTTGGCTTCCGCTCCTTCGTTGTGGCTGCTCCTCTCTTGTGGAATCAACTGCCTATTCATATCCGCCAATCAACATCTATGCCGTACTTCAAACGCCAAATCCAATTCTTTTTCAACAATTAACTAATTACCTGAGATATTTGATGTTCTTTTTTTTGTTTGTTAGTTGTCATGTAAGCGTGCATTTTTCACGCATTTGCCACGTTAAATAAATTATCGTATTATTATCTCTCAGTTTATCAAACCTTACTCTTTTAACGTCATTCAATACGCAGATGAAATCATCATTTATGCTCATGCACCCGCACATCGCATACACGATATCGGCATTTCTGCCTCCAACTGTCTTTCTTCTATCTACAAACGTCTCTCCAATCTCCATCTCGTTCTAAACCTCGACAAGTCCAAAGTAATGTGACACTCCTCCGTAAATCAAACATATCGCCTCCCACTGTATTTTTTGACTCATCGATCATCCCTATAGTTCACAATCTCACTTTCTTAGGCTTCCATTTCGATGATCACCTTTCCCTTAAACCCTTCGTCCGTGACAAGGTCCGCTCGTCTAACTTAATTCTCCGTGACATCCGCCGTATCCACTCCCTTATCGACTTCCGTTCTTGTTTGTCTCTGCTTTATCGCTTCTTTTTCCTAAAATCGATACTGCCTTAGCCTTTTCGCCAATTATCCAAAATCCATCACCCTACCCCTACAACGAATAATCAACACCGCCGTTCGAGTGCTCTTTCGTCTCCGTCGCTTCGATCACACATCCACATATTTTGCCCAACTCGCCTGGCCCACCATTCACATCCGCATCAAACTCCGCTTTCTTCTCGTAACTTTTCGTCTCATCGCTGTCGGCTCCCCATCGTTCATCAACCTTCCTTTCTTAGACGATACTCGCCCCACCTCGCTATCGCTTCGTTCCTGTCATACCCTCTTACTCCACGTTCCCAATTACTCCAACAACTACGGTCTCCGATCCTTCCTCGTCGCCGCCTCACTCGCTAGGAATCAATTCCTTATCGACATCCGCCGCGCTCCCTCCTTTATCACAGTCAAACACCTCCTCCGTTCACACCTTCTCGACACATGATTTACATTTTTGTTTTGTTGTGGTTATATAAGCGTGCGCTGGCACGCATTTGCCACGTTAAAAAAATATTTTTTTTCATATAAATATTCTCTTTAGTTTTGTGATTAGAGCGAAATGCAGCTTAGCAGGGAGGCTAGGAAAGCAGCTTAAATGGAGTGTAGCTACGGGTATGATACTGAACTTTGATAGATGTGTCCATAAGAAACTAGAAAAAGGTAATCATGACCGTGAATTTCGATTAGGGTTCATACACTCGATGTTGTATCTGAGTGCAGCGGTTTGGGTGTAATTTTGCGCAGTACATTGATAACTCGCTTAAATACTTACTTTATTCATGGTAAGCCAATGAAAGCTATGTATTGCATCAAAAATACGTTTTCAAGGCTACACCTATTAAGTTTTAAGCGACTATATTAGCGTTTGTTCGCCCACACATTGAATATTATAGTCAGGCATTATTTCTATATACTAAGGCAGAAATCGTGTAGCTTGAGTCAACGGTTGATTTACCTAGACCTCATTGAGACGTGACAGATTGTTTATTCCATCGAGGGATTTCCTTCTCACTATGTGAAGATTAGTTCGTCAGCTCGAAGATGTCATCCTATATCTTATATAAATTACAACTTGACAAATTTTCAAGCGTGGTGCGACTTTCACGTCGGTCTTGAAATGTATGGAATGTGCTGCCTAAAGAAATTGCAGGTACATCCAGCTACTGCAGCTTCAAGCAAAATATTCGGCATTGGCTATTAAATACTGGTGTGGACGTTTCAAGTAATTTTAGTCATTGATTTTTTTCTTTTCTGTGAAAAGTTAAAGTAGCTATTTGCGGTTAATAACTTGTGTGAAATAATAATATTATTAAAATCAACTTGTAACTTAATATTACGAGCAAAAATAAAAAAGCAACTATTAATCGAGCAAAAGATTATAACGTTTGTCAGTGAATTTTAAAAAATCACTGACAAAGATCAGTGATAAAAATCTTGGGGCTCAGATCCAGGGGGATCTGAGCCCCCAACCGATCCAACACGCCGCCTTCCGACTGAACCACCCGGGGTCTTTCACCCCCCCCCCGAAGAATCCAATCGGTGCGGACTATGCTAAGTAAACGAGAGACGAGGATCTTAAGAAACCTTAGCCTTTGCTCTGGGGGACGTCCTCTCGAAAAGAAGACTAATCCTGAGATAGCCCAGGTGCCCCAAAGGCGCCTGGGCTATCTCAGGGTTTTCCCTTTCAACAACAGATGCTGAGCCCGTTTTAGGACCCACCTAGCTTTCTTCAGGATACGTTTGAGTCAATCCAAGTCAGCTTTCGCCGATCAGTTCATCGTAACGATGAATCCCATGTATTTTACTCGACTTGTGAAGGTGGGGGAGTGGTTCAGAGGCCAATATGGAGGAGAGCGCAGAGAGTCCTAATCTCTTAAACTTTTGCTTTGTTGCAGGGGAGCCATGAAAGACGCCACCTGCGATTTGGCTTAGTTTAAGAAAGATTGGACCGGGTTAACTGGTTTTTAATCTTAAAAAGATCTGGCTGATGTCAGAGACTACGTTTGTACACCTGTGTCCAGAGAACAGGGCTGTGGTGTCATCAATATATACCACAAGACGTTGTTCGCGTTTAAACAATTTAAATAGGTTAATGGATGCAGCAAGGTATAAGATAGGAGAAAGTGGTGATCCTTGAGGCACACCCGTAATATGGTAAAACTGACGCGCATCAAGGTCATCTTCATAATAGAATCGCTTGGTGTACAGCAGTATTTCCACCCTGTTCACAATTCTCGCAGGCAACCCGAGGGACCTGAGAGAAGAGATCACAAAGGAAATTGAGGTGCGTTCAAATGCAGCAGAAAAGTCAAGGAAAACAGCCACAACTAAACGATGGCTATTCTCCTGACAAAACTGTTCCACTTCACATACTGCTGAATGGACCGAGCGACCTTTGACGAACCCATGAAAACCTGGAGGGATCAAATTACGCCTACTCAGATGGTCGCGGATTTTACGCGCAAGCGCTTTTTCGTAAATCGACACGAGGGCATTTTGAATCGAAATGGGTCGCAGATCTTTAGGACATGAGACAGGATTTTTCTTAGGTATAAAAACTCGCTTACTAATATTGATGCCTGCTACATCAAATGGGGAGGCTAAAAGCATTATGAAAGCCACCTCTCTTCTCTGATCAGTTGTCAAAAGCTGACAGACCCGAGAAGAAAGTGGAGCGACGGATTTAGAGGTGCCCGGGAGTAAATCCCAGGAGTTAAGGATATGAGAATTATTCATGAAGCTAATGTTGTATTATTATTGCATGATAACATTGCAAGCAAAGCTTAATAGCTGCATCACATTAAACATCAAAGAACATAAAGTTGCTTAATGATAAAGCATCGGCAGAATAGTATATTCCGCTGAATTAACAACATTTTGGATGTAGTTTTGATGATTAGATCATCAAGTCTGTTATTGTTAAGTAAACAAATAAACGATTAGGTTAAGATTATCATTAGCAGCAGACTTTAGAGCTTAATAAAATGTGCATTAAAATGTAATGATCGAGCTTCAATGATTGAACAGATTCAAAACTATTGACCATGACAATATCGGTTCATTCATTTTGCATGAACTTTATCAAATTCTTACATCTTCACTTATCACGCTATTTTCTCTAAGTCCTAATTGGCCAGCATACCTTCACTATGTAAAGAAGCCATAGTTTTAGCTGTTCCGAAAGTTCTTTAGTCAGTCATGATGGTTGATAAATACAAACATACTAGCCTAACAAGTGTGGTTGTCAATATGTGTGAACGCTTATTAGCCAAGAGACTTAGATGGGATTTTTAAATATTTAATATTTTAATGCGGACTCAAAACGGTTTTTATTCTGGATTTTTATGGATAAGCAATTAAATTATTACAATAAAGGATCAGGTGATGCCTTTGCAAAGGGTTGTAATGTGAATGTTGTGTTTTTGAACCTTAGCCGAGACTATATTAAAATAAAAAAAAATTCGTTTCTAATAAACATACAATCTAAAATACATACAATAAATAACATACAGTGGATTCAGTATACATTGACGACAACCATCGACGACAACCATCGACGACAACCATCGACGACAACCATCGACGACAACCATCGACGACAACCATCGACGACAACCATCGACGACAACCATCGACGACAACCATCGACGACAACCATCGACGACAACCATCGACGACAACCATCGACGACAACCATCGACGGCAACCATCGTTTATGGGAGGACGTAAGAAAACAACTAAGACCGACACCAACTATGGACAACTGCAAGTACAGTGCTCGATACACGACTGCAGCGTCTGGACAACAATCACCTGCGACAAGAATAAGGCTAAAGAAGACTTCGTATGTGGTTTTTGTGCCAACAAACTAATATGCAACCTTTCCAATAAGCACATATCAACATCCAACACGTCAACTCAAACTACCCCCGTCGTTTCTAATGTCCTTTCTCCACCCACCTACCCTGTCACCATATACACTTCCCATCCCATGTCATCTTCACTACCCGACACCCCATTTTGTTCTTTCTGTCTCGTTTCTCAATAACCGACATCCATCAATCGAAATTGCCTCCATTAACCTCCACGATCCTTCCACTCATAACCTTTCTTCAATCACTTGCCACCCTCTTTATTATCATTATCCTTTATGTATCCCGTCGTCAAACCAATTCCCTCCAAATCATCCACTGTCAGTTTTCCTATCGTGATCTCACCCACTCACGTCACTCGTCCTCCTTTACGGAAGCGCTTTGCTTCTCGCGATCGTTGCGTCATTGTTACTAATATCACGCCTTCCAACTCCTTATCTCCACAAGCACGTCTGGACCACGATGTTTCCGCCTTCAGATCCATCCTCTCGTCTATTGTTCCTGCGGATAAACCATCCTTTTTCAAGGACATTTCTCCTGTCGCATTCATCCGTCTAAACAAATCTTCTCAATCTAATACTTCCCAGCCCCCTCTCCTAAAAATTGTTTTCAAGCATCGCTCTCACGCGTCTTCTGTCCTCTCTCAACGATTCAAACTCATGTCATCTTCAACCACTCGAATTTTCCCCGATCGCGCCCCTTCTGAAATCGCTCAAATCTCTTCAGCCCGCATCGAAAAACGCCGTCGCGAGGAAAACGGCGAAACATCACACTCCATCCGAAACATAGACGGAAATTTTCAAGTTGTCCACACCCGTCCAAAAATTCGATGGCGCTCCATCTCTCCTATGTGTCTTCTCCACTAGACTCTTTCGCCACAGCACACGGTTTCCGCCTCGGTCTCCTCAACACTAGATCTATTCTCAATAAATCCGATCTTATCCTCAACCTATTCACCAAGCAATCCATCGATCTCTTCTGCCTCACCGAATCCTGACACTCAGATTCCGACGACCTTTCCATTCTCCGTCTGCTCTCTGCCGGTTGCTCCCTGGCCGAATCTGCCCGCCCCCTCAGCTCATGCCTTTCTAAATCCAAC
Source organism: Pomphorhynchus laevis (assembly GCA_012934845.2). Classification (NCBI taxonomy): domain Eukaryota; kingdom Metazoa; phylum Acanthocephala; class Palaeacanthocephala; order Echinorhynchida; family Pomphorhynchidae; genus Pomphorhynchus; species Pomphorhynchus laevis. The sequence continues at coordinate 150,778 of WNNJ02003085.1, forward strand.
AAAACCTCACCTGCCGATCCCCTGCCTACCCACATATTAAAATCTATATGCTCATCGATATCCCCATTTCTCACAACCTTGTTTAACTCGTCCATCCGCAGTCGTATCTTCCCTTCACACTGGAAATCCGCAATCGTTCGTCCCTCCTTAAGAAACAATCGCTCGACCCCTCCCTTCCTTCTAGCTATCGCCCCATTTCACTACTCCCTACTCTTTCAAAGCTCTTAGAACGCCTCATCTTAATACAAATCAACGCTTATCTCTCCTCATCCAATCTGTACCCTCCTTTCCAATCCGCTTTCCGCTCTAATCACTCGACAGAAATCGCATGCATAAAAGTGTACAACGACTTACTCATTTCTCGAGACAAGGCTCTATATAGTGTTCTCATCTCCCTCGACCTCTCCTCCGCATTCGACATTGTCGACCACTCCGTCCTCCTTTCTCGCCTTCGTTATGATTACGGCTTTTCTTCCTCCTCCGTAGCTTGGTTCGCCTCATATCTATCCGACCGTTCCTTTCGCGTCTGTTCTAATTCATCATCCTCCCCTCCCATCCCTATTTTTTGCGGGGTTCCACAAGGTTCAGTCCTAGGTCCCCTGCTTTTCTCTCTTTTGCTTGGCGATCTCTCTCCATTTATCAAACCTTACTCCTTTAACGTCATGCAATACGCCGATGACATTCTAATCTATGCTCATGCACCCGCACATCGCATACACGATATCGGCATTTCTGCCTCCAACTGTCTTTCTTCTATCTACAAACGTCTCTCCAATCTCCATCTCGTTCTAAACCCCGAAAAGTCCAAAATAATGTGGATCCTTCCCCGTAAACCAAACATATCTCCTCCCACTGTATATTTTGCCTCATCGATCATCCCCATAGTCCACAATCTCACTTTCTTAGGCTTCCATTTCGATGATCACCTTTCCCTTAAACCCTTCGTCCGTGACAAGGTCCGCTCGTCTAACTTAATTCTCCGTGACATCCGCCGTATCCGCCCCCTTATCGACTTCCGTTCTTGTATGTCTCTTCTTTCATCGCTTCTTTTCCCTAAAATCGATTACTGCCTTAGCCTTTTCGCCAATTCTCCAAAATCCATCATCCTACCCCTACAACGAATAATCAACACCGCCGTTCGAGTGCTCTTTCGTCTCCGTCGCTTCGACCACACATCCACATATTTTGCCCAACTCTCCTGGCCCACCATCCACATCCGCATCAAACTCCGCCTTCTTCTCGTTACTTTTCGTCTCATCGCTGTCGGCTCCCCATCGTTCATCAACCTTCCTTTCTTAGACGATACTCGCCCCACCTCGCTATCGCTTCGTTCCTGTCATACCCTCTTACTCCACGTTCCTAATTACTCCAACAACTACGGTCTCCGATCCTTCCTCGTCGCCGCCTCACTCGCCTGGAATCAACTCCCTCTCGACGTCCGCCGCGCTCCCTCCTTTATCACATTCAAACACCTCCTCCGTTAACACCTTCTCGACACCTGATTCACATTCTTGTTTTGTTGTGGTCATGTAAGGGTGCGCTGGCACGCATTTGTCACGTTAAAATAAATCCTTTTTATATAATCTCACACGCCATGTTGAACTCGATGCTTATTCATCATGGTATACCTACGCTTATTTGTCGCTGGATAAGTAAGTTTCTATCTAATAAAACATTTCAGATAAGGATTTCATTCATGCTTATTGTTTATTATTATAGATATATCGACCATGTAAGCACTTTGCTTGTGAATTCGGAAACAGAAAAATTAATAAAAAGAAAAATGAGAAAGCAAAACAGAAAATCAGTTTAAGTGTGTCCTAAGTCGATTTTTGAAAATTTTAGCAGTTGTTGCGCAGACGATATTGCAATCAAGCTGTTCCACATTTCGTTGATTCTGTCACCGATCATAAGGCAACTCGTATTTGGATGTATTCTACGTCGAATAACAGATGAATTCCTTAGGTTAAAGATATGCCGACAAGGGTACTTTGGATTGGACAGAGACTGTTAAACAAACATCAAATCAGTTTCTCTTATCGAAAATTCTACTAATTGTACCCCTAAAATTTCGAGTATATCAAGATACATAGCATTCTGTAACGAGGTACAAAATGAGTGGCTTTCCTAAGAACTCGCTCATATAGGTTCAATTCACTTCTAAGTTGGGGTGAATTTTTCCATTTGAGAAAATTTGCTGATAAGTTGAGGGTATGTCACTGGAAAGGCTCACAGTATGTGACTGCGTATAACTTTTAAATTAGAAGAAAGATGGCAAAAATCAACGCAAAATTTATTGAATTGAATATTTCGATGCCTAGCTGGCATCATCTTCAGCATTTGTATGTTTATTATTACTAGAATGTCAACGAGCGTAGCTCAATAGACACCTTCACAATTTAAAATATAAAAAGGAAAATAACAACAAAGTAATTAAAAATTAGTCAGTTTCTTCAAAGTAGATACAAATCCACGTCTGCTGGTTTGCTTCACCACTTCCGCCGGTAAACTGTTCCAAGCTGGAATGATACGCACGGCAAAATTAATGCTTCTTTTTTTACACCAGTGTTTACGTTGTAACATAAGTGGATGACCACGTAATCTTGAGTCATTTCGCATACGAAATAGACTTCTAATGGGATTATCAGGATTGCTCATCGCCCGCCACACTACAACCAGATCATTTAGTGCTCGAAGTGAAGATAACGAAGGCATATTTAGGCGACTTAACCGTTCCTTATAAGTAAGGTTATGAAGGCCCGCTACTCGTTTAGAAGAACGTCGCAATAGCTGTTCAATACGAAACTCTTCCGATTTGTTAACTGGGCATGATGCTGGAGAACAATAGTTAAGAACACTTGAACAGAGAGTAGTGAATAACAGTTTAAATGACTCAATTTCTAATTTGCTAAAACATCTGGATATCATACCGGAAATTCGAGTTGCTCTAGCACATATTTGCTCCGTATTTTTCCTGGTGCCTAGATCATCCGAAACGACGACGCCCAAGTCTCTATATTGACGAACCATAGGAATTGATTGTAAGTTAATTGAGTAGTTGGTTGTCGAAAACTTATTCCCAATGTGCATGTATGCACATTTTGTCACATTAATACTTAAACAGTTCTCAGCTTACCAATACGTCAATGTATCTAGATCAGACTGTAAGATTTGTCGGTCAAGGTCATTAACAACACAGCGATGGACCTTAAGATCATCGGCGTACAACAACGTTTTTGACAGCAGTAATGATGGGAGTTCGTTAATATATATTAAATAAAATTGGTCCTAAAATCGATCCTTGTGGTACACCACTACATATAGAAGTCCAATCTGACAAAGTCCCACTTACTCTGACTGCTGCAGTTCTATCTAATAAATACGCACGAATCCAATTAACAATTACAGAATCAAAGTGAAGTCCTATAAGTTTACCAATAAGTATATTATGATTAATTGTATCGAAAGCACGCGAGAAGTCCACGAATACCACGTCGGTGTCGACACCTGCATCAAAAGCACTGGACCAATCATCTCTAGCAATTAGAAGATTTGAACATGTTGATCTACTCGAACGGAATCCATGTTGGGCAGGATGTAAAAGGTTATTTATCGAAACATGGCGGTTGATGTGAAACAAAATCAAACGTTTTAGTACCTTACAGCAAATACATGTCAAACTAACTGGTCTAAAATTGCTGGCGCATGACCTACCACCCTTTTGATATACCTACCACCTTTTTGATATATATTATATATATAATTTATAACACATTTATAAATTTTTCACAATAAATATCTGGTATATTGGTTACATATGGACTTTCGTTATTCCTTTGATAGGTGCGACGCAGCTCGAGAGGTCGAATGCATGTGAAATTTTGTCGTGTGAGGGTAACATTGTCCAAAACACACGAGGGCGGCGTCGTACTACTTGAAAATTTTGAATCCTAAGATTTCGCTCCCCACTATTTGGATGTAGAATACATCCAAATACGAGTTGCCTTATGATCGGTGACAGAATCAACGAAATGTGGAACAGCTTGATTGCAATATCGTCTGCGCAACAACTGCTAAAATTTTCAAAAATCGACTTAGGACACACTTTAACTGATTTTCTGTTTTGCTTTCTCATTTTTCTTTTTATTAATTTTTCTGTTTCCGAATTCACAAGCAAAGTGCTTACATGGTCGATATATCTATAATAATAAACAATAAGCATGAATGAAATCCTTATCTGAAATGTTTTATTAGATAGAAACTTACTTATCCAGCGACAAATAAGCGTAGGTATACCATGATGAATAAGCATCGAGTTCAACATGGCGTGTGAGATTATATAAAAAGGATTTATTTTAACGTGACAAATGCGTGCCAGCGCACCCTTACATGACCACAACAAAACAAGAATGTGAATCAGGTGTCGAGAAGGTGTGAACGGAGGAGGTGTTTGAATGTGATAAAGGAGGGAGCGCGGCGGACGTCGAGAGGGAGTTGATTCCAGGCGAGTGAGGCGGCGACGAGGAAGGATCGGAGACCGTAGTTGTTGGAGTAATTAGGAACGTGGAGTAAGAGGTATGACAGGAACGAAGCGATAGCGAGGTGGGGCGAGTATCGTCTAAGAAAGGAAGGTTGATGAACGATGGGGAGCCGACAGCGATGAGACGAAAAGTAACGAGAAGGCGGAGTTTGATGCGGATGTGGATGGTGGGCCAGGAGAGTTGGGCAAAATATGTGGATGTGTGGTCGAAGCGACGGAGACGAAAGAGCACTCGAACGGCGGTGTTGATTATTCGTTGTAGGGGTAGGATGATGGATTTTGGAGAATTGGCGAAAAGGCTAAGGCAGTAATCGATTTTAGGGAAAAGAAGCGATGAAAGAAGAGACATACAAGAACGGAAGTCGATAAGGGGGCGGATACGGCGGATGTCACGGAGAATTAAGTTAGACGAGCGGACCTTGTCACGGACGAAGGGTTTAAGGGAAAGGTGATCATCGAAATGGAAGCCTAAGAAAGTGAGATTGTGGACTATAGGGATAATCGATGAGGCAAAAAATACAGTGGGAGGAGATATGTTTGGTTTACGGGGAAGGATCCACATTATTTTGGACTTTTCGGGGTTTAGAACGAGATGGAGATTGGAGAGACGTTTGTGGATAGAAGAAAGACAGTTGGAGGCAGAAATGCCGATATCTTGTATGCGATGTGCGGGTGCATGATCATAGATTAGAATGTCATCGGCGTAGCGAGGTTTCGCATTTGTATCATGAGATTTGCCTATGCGAAAGAGGGAGACTACTTTCAAAGATGTTATAAATTGCGAATCACAATAAGATAATACACGTCCCAATATGGACCTGACTTTATCGAGGTCATCATTCAACCTTTGTTGATTGTTTATTGCTGACGACTCAACAATATTGGTCATTATTATAGCTCTATCTCACGGAATCAACGGTCGCTTTCGGGACTCATCTAAATGGACATTTGTATTACGATAGTTCACTTTAACGGGTTTGTCTAGAGAGGTGTATCAATTATTACTACTATCATCTGTACAATTTCGCTCGTTGCACTCCTCTATAAATGACCTAGATATGATGTCATCCCCACTTTGAGCACTGGACTCTGGTTCGAGTCCTATCGATACCGACTTGACAACTGATGCTGAAACATCCACCGGAAATTGTAAAAGCTGGTTATCTTTAGGTGTCCTATGTAGAATTTCTTCTACACAATTTCCCTCGTCGGTTTTAGTTTCTGCACAATTTCCCATATCATTCAATTTACACTGATTAATTACCGCCGACGACTCAAAAATGTTAGACAATAAAATATCATTGTCATCAATGCATAGAGTTGATTGCTGCCTAGTATCATTACCGTCATTATTATGTTGTATTGGTGAGATAGGTGTATCTTTATTGGAAGAATTTTTATGTGTGCAGGCTTGGCTGTTTTGAGTTTTTTGAATCAAGGCACGAAGTGAGTCCAGTTCAGCTGACGCACAGTAGTCGCATAGGAATGTTTTCATCTTAAGATCCATAAGTTTATTAATTGTACCGGTTACTGATGTCCAAATATCACATCCTGGTTTGGAACACTGCACTTGATTTGATTCGTAGTTCAAGACTTCGATTGATGACTGCACACGCTTCTTTTTGCCCATATTGGTCGTGTATTAAAAGTATCGAAATTATTGCAATTGTTGAAATTCGTATAAATCGTTGTAAAAATCGTTGAAATCTTTGTAACGCGATTTGTATTTTCACGCAAGTGTATATCGTATATCGTATCGATAGTAGTATATCGTATCGATTCTTCAGTGTTCGATTGTTTGTAAGTAGTTTATTTAGCAGCCAAGAAAGTTCAAACTTGTACGTATATTAGATTGTATAGAATGTATTTACTTTAGATTGTAAGTAGTTATTAATTAGCAGCTAAGAATTTCAAACTAAAATTTCAAATATTAGTTATCAAAAAAGTTTGATAACCAATAAACATACAATTACTAAAGATGATGCCAGCTAGGCATCGAAATATTCAATTCAATAAATTTTTCGTTTGTTTTTTCGATCTTTCTTCTAATTTAAATGTTATCTTTCTTCTAATTTAAATGCTTCTCGATATCCTTATTCTCTGCACAGCCTTACTCAATTCTTCACTCTTTTCACTTCCTCTTAACTATCTCTCTCCCGATGATCTCTGCATTCTGTTTGATTCTGAACTTACGTCGATCCTCAATAACCTTCTGCCTAGTCGACTTCGACGTTCCCAGCGCTTGCGCCATGCTCCCTGGTTCGATTCTGACTGTAGTCTTTCTAAGCGTCGACTCCGTCACTCTTTTCGTATGTATAAACGCTTTCTTAAACGTTCTCCCAACTCACTCCCTCCAAATCTTCGTGATTCCTACTTTTCTCTATGCCGTTCACATATTATTCTTATACGTACTAAACGTACTATCTTTTGGCGAAATCAACTCGAGTCATCTTCCAACTCTAAATCTCATTGGAAAATCTTAAACTCAATTCTTTCACGATCATCTACCCCTTGTAATATAAATCCTGATGAATTTTCTTCTTATCTACAAACTAAGCTATCTAATTTACTTTCCCTACTACCCATAGCCCCCTTGTACCCTCGCTTCTCTTTAAATATTTCACTCCCAGAGCTATTCCACATTCTTCCCGTTTCATCTGATGAAGTTTCATCGGTTCTCCTGTCATTACCTAATAAAACCTCTACCTCTGACCCAATTCCCACACACTTGCTTAAAAATATCTGCTCCTCTATCTCACCCTTCCTAACCACATTGTTCAACTCGTCCATCCGTAGCCGTACATTTCCTTCCATCTGGAAATGCGCCACTGTTCGTCCTCTCATCGAAAAGCAATCTCTCGACTCTTCACTACCATCTTCGTACCGTCCTATTTCACTTCTCCCAACTCTTTCTAAACTCTTTGAGCGTCTCGTTCTTAAGCAAGTTAATACATATCTCTTTTCCTCTAACTTATTTCCTACCTTCCAAGCCGCTTTTCGCTCTAATTACACTACCGAAATTGCATGTCTTAAACTTTATAACGACTTACTCATCTCGCGCGATCATAAATTATGTAGTGTCATAGTTTCTCTTGATCTATCGTCTGCTTTTGACATCGTCGATCACTCGATTCTTCTACATCGCCTTCGTCATGATTATGGCTTCTCTTTACCCACTGTATCATGGTTTTCTTCATATCTATCAAACCGTACATTTCGCGTCTATTCTAACTCTTCTCTCTCCCATCCTTCGTCCATACCGTCCGGTGTTCCACAAGGCTCCGTATTAGGCCCTATGCTTTTCTCTCTTCTTCTCGGTGATTTGTCTTCGATTTCTCATAAATTTAACTTCCATGTTATGCAATATGCTGATGACATTCTCATATATGCTCATGCACTTGTTTATCGTATTCACGATCTTAGTGTTTCTGCTTCCGACTGTCTTGTCTCAATTTTCAATCATCTTTCTCCCCTTCGCCTTTCTCTGAATCCTGATAAATCCAAAATTATGTGGATCCTACCTCGACGCATCGGCTTCGAACCTCCCTCCGTATCATTAAATTCTACAATTCTTCCTATCGTTGATAATCTCGTTTTCCTAGGCTTCCATTTTGACAACCGACTTTCACTTAAACCTTTCGTTAGAGATAAAGTACGCTCATCTACCTTGATACTCCGCAACCTCCGTCAAGTTCGTAGATTGTTTGATTTACCTTCTTGTATGACTCTAATATCTTCTCTCCTTTTTTCTAGACTCGATTATTGTCTTAGTCTATTTTCCAACTCACCTAAATCCACTCTTCTCCCTCTACAACGCATCGTCAACGCAGCCGTCCGAATTCTCCTCCGTCTTCGTCGTTTTGATCATATATCCTACCATATTGCTTCTCTCGATTTGCCTACAATTTATTGTCATTTTCAAATTCGTCTTCTTCTCGTTGCCTTCCGCCTTGTAATTGTTTATACCCCTTCATTTCTCAACCTTCCTTTTCTTGATAACATTTTCCACATTAAATAAATTTGTATTATATTATTATATGCGTACAAGCTGTACGCTTACAAGTCCACAAACAAAAATGAAAAAGTCAAGCAGATAAATTGTTTAAATGGGATCGGATTTGTCGTTTGAAGCATGGCAGGGAAGTTGATTGGTGTATATGAATGGGCAGATGGTTCCACGATAGAGGAGCAGCCACCATGAAGGAGCGGAGTCCAAAGGAGGTAGAGTAGTTTGGGACATGTAAAAGAAGGGAATTACAGGAACGCAAGGAACAGTAAATAGGACGAGAATTATCAAGAAAAGGAAGATTGAGAAATGAAGGGGTATGAAGAGTTACAAGGCGGAAAGCAAGGAGAAGACGAATTTGAACACGACCATAAATTGTAGGCAAATCGAGAGAAGCAAGATGGTAGGATGTATGATCAAAACGACGAAGACGGAGAACTCGAACGGCAGCGTTGACGATGCGTTGTAGGTGAAGAAGAGTGGATTTAGGTGAGTTGGAAAATAAACTAAGACAATATTCGAGTCTAGAAAAAGGAGAGAAGATATTAGAGTCATACAAGAAGAGAAATCGATCAATCTACGAACTTGACGGAGGTTGCGGAGTATCAAGGTAGATGAGCGTACTTTATCTCTAACGAAAGGTTTAAGTGAAAGTCGGTTGTCAAAATGGAAGCCTAGGAAAACGAGATTATCAACGATAGGAATAATTGTAGAATTTAATGATACGGAGGGAGGTTCGAAGCCGAGGCGTCGAGGTAGGATCCACATAATTTTGGATTTATCAGGATTCAGAGAAAGGCGAAGGGAAGAAAGATGATTGGAAATTGAGACAAGACAGTCGGAAGCAGAAACACTAAGATCGTGAATACGATAAACAGGTGCATGAGCATAGATGAGAATGTCATCAGCATATTGCATAACATGGAAGTTAAATTTATGAGAAATCGAAGACAAATCACCAAGAAGAAGAGAAAAGCATAGGGCCTAATACGGAGCCTTGTGGAACACCGGACGGAATGGACGAACGATGGGAGAGAGAAGAGTTAGAATAGACGCGAAATGTACGGTTTGATAGATATGAAGAAAACCATGATACAGTGGGTAAAGAGAATCCATAATCATGACGAAGGCGATGGAGAAGAATCGAGTGATCGACGATGTCAAAAGCAGACGATAGATCAAGAGAAACTATGACACTACATAATTTATGATCGCGCGATATGATTAAGTCGTTATAAACTTTAAGATATAAACTTGCTTAAGAACGAGACGCTCAAAGAGTTTAGAAAGAGTTGGGAGAAGTGAAATAAGACGGTACGAAGATGGTAGTGAAGAGTCGAGAGATTGCTTTTTGATGAGAGGACGAACAGTGGCGCATTTATAGATGGAAGGAAATGTACGGCTACGGATGGACGATTTGAACAATGTGGTTAGGAAGTGTAAGATAGAGGAGTAGATATGTTTAAGCAAGTGTGTGGGAATTGGGTCAGAATGAGAGGTTTTATTAGGTAATGACAGCAGAACCGAAGAAACTTCATCAGACGAAACGGGAAGAAGGTAGAATAGTTCTAGGAGGGAAGTATTTAAAGAGAAGAGTGGGTACAAGGGGGCTATGGGTAGTAGGGAAAGTAAATTAGATAGCTTAGTTTGTAGATAAGAAGAAAATTCATCAGGATTTATATTACAAGGGTAGATGATCGTGAATAAATTGAGTTTAAGATTTTCCAATAAGATTTAGAGTTGTAAGATGACTCGAGTTGATTTCGGCAAAAGAGAGTACGTTTAGTACGTATAAGAATTATATATGAACGGCGTTGAGAAAAGTAAGAATCACGGAGATTTGGAGGAGTGAGTTGGGAGAACGTTAAGAAAGCGTTTATATATACGAAAAGAGTGACGGAGTCGACGCTTAGAAAGACTACATTCAGAATCGAACCAGGGAGCATGGCGCAAGCGCTGGGAACGTCGAAGTCGACTAGGCAGAAGGTTATTGAGGATCGACGTAAGTTCAGAATCAAACAGAATGCAGAGATCATCGGGAGAGAGATAGTTAAGAGGAAGTGAAAAGAGTGAAGTATTGAGTAAGGCTGTGCAGAGAATAGGGATATCAAGAAGCTTCCAGGGTCGACTTGGTGTGTATAATAGTGGAGGCGGAGAAGCAGGATGGGGACGAGTAATAGTAAGAGTGACAAGGAAATGATCGGACAAACCGCATTAAATATGCCACATTAAATAAATTTGTATTATTATCACACCGTCGCAATCCTTATTCAAATTCAATTTATGCGTATAACTGTATTGAAAATAATGCGCGGGCATTTAGCGTTAATAGTAGGAACGATCTACGCAGCATACTTAGTAGGCGAAGACACTTTCTTGAAGTTTAACTAACGTGATTTATTTTATTTATTAATAGTGGTAAATGCATGACTATGCGCGCTTACAAACCCATGTTAATTACATTTATAAATAAAAACGGAAGTTCTATATCTAGAACTGCAGTATTCATTCGAGAGAAACTGCCGGAAGCAAGCAGAGAGATTAGGAAGGTGTGGCATTTTAGCTATTACCTTTAGTTTTATTCAAGTGGGATTGCATATTATACCTTTGTGGGTAGTCGAAAGGATTCCGGGTTGCTTGCGAAGATAGGTAGGTATTAAATTCGGTCAAACACTCATTCCCAATGGTATTCCCATAGGGAATGAGTCAATTTCCCTTGAGAAACTAAGGTTTCTCAAGCTTATCATCTCGATATTACCGACCATAGTCCGCCTCGATTGAATTCTAAGGGTGATGAGAGACCCCAAATGGTTCAGTCGGAAGGCCGCGCGCTTGTGCTGCCAGGGGCCTCAGATCTCTCTGGACCTGATGTCATGAGGTGTGTAGAGGATTATATAAAAGTCGTTGACAATAATAGAGAAGTGGGTACTACTTGAACACTGTTTTGTATTGCTGTTTGCTACTTTCCTGTCGTTTGTATTGTTAATAAAACCTTTATTTATATACTCAAATTTATAAAACGTTTTGAGAGTGAAAATATTATTAAAGCATTGAATGGAAGCAATCATAGATAACTACCTTGGGATATATTACAAAGTTTAACAAGTGAAAATAATCAAGATTTGCTTTCATTTCAAAGTGAAATGTCTTGACGTTGGTGGTCATTATAGACCCGAGAAATTTATTGTAGAAAAAATGCTAGCTTTCGACGATAGCGTCCTTATCTTATTTTCCAACTCACCCAAATCCACTCTTCTTCCTTTACAACGCATCATCAACGCTGCCGTCCGAGTTCTCCTCCGTCTTCGTCGTTTTGATCACACATTTCACTATCTTGTTTCTCTTGATTGGCCTACCATTTATTGTCGTGTTCAAATTCGTCTTCTTATCATTGCTTTTCGCCTTATAACTTCTCATACCCCTTCATTTCTCAACCTTCCTTTCTCGACAATTCTCGTACTGTGTATTGTGCTCTGCGTTCCCATAATTCCCTTCTTTTACATGTCCCAATCTACTCTACCTCTTTTGGCTTCCGCTCCTTCGTTGTGGCTGCTCCTCTCTTGTGGAATCAACTGCCTATTCATATCCGCCAATCAACATCTATGCCGTACTTCAAACGACAAATCCAATTCCATTTCAACAATTAACTAATTATCTGTGACTTTTGATGTTTTTTTAAGTAAGGGTTTTATTAATAACTATATAACTGATATTAATAAACAAAACATGCAAAAGACAACTTTAAATAGAAGCCGTTCACGACGTGTATTTTGAAATCTTCAACTTATCTTTACGGCCTCAGGTCCAGAGGGATCTGAGCCCCTTGGCCACACCAGCGCGCCGCCCTCTGACTGAACCATTCGGGGTCTCTCACACACCTAAGGGTCCAGTCAAGGCGGACTATGGTTGGTAATCTCGAGATGAGGAGCTTGAGAAACCTTAGTCTTTGTTCTGGGGGACGTCCTCGTGAGAAGAAGACTAATCCCGAGATAGCCCAAGTACCCCAGAGGCGCACTTGGGTTATCCCATTCAATGACAGATGCTGGGCCCGTTTCAGAGCCCACCTAGCTTTCTTCAGGATACGTTTAAGTCTATCCAGGTCAGCTTTCGCCGACCAATTCACCGTAACGGTGAACCCCAGATATTTTACTCGACTCGTGAAGATGGGGAGTGGTTGATGCTGCAAAATGGAGGAGAGTGCAGAGAGTGATAGTCTCTTAAGTTTCTTTTTGGTGGCAGGAACGCCATTAAAGACTACCACCTGTGATTTAGAGGAGTTTAAAATAAGATTGGATGGGGGCAACTGGTCTTTTAATCTAACAAACGAAACGGCTGATGTCAGAGATTACATCTTTGCACCTGCGTCCAGAGAACAAGGCTGTGGTATCATCAGCATATACCACTAGATGTTGATCACGTTTAAAATTCTTGAATAGTATAATGGATGCAGCAAGATATAAGATAGGAGAAAGTGGGAATCCTTGAGGTACACCCGTAATAGGGTAGAACTGACGCGCATCAGGGTCGTCCTCATAGTAAAATCGCTTAGTGTACAGCAGGATCTCCACCCTGTTAACAATTCTCGCAGGCAACCCGAGGGACCTGAGAGAGGAGATAACGAAGGGAATGGAGATCCGGTCAAATGCAGCTGAAAAATCAAGAAAAACAGCCACAGCAAGCTGATGACTATTATCCTGACAAAACTGATGCACTTCACCAATTGCTGAATGGACCGAGCGCCTTTTGACAAACCCATGAAAACTCGGTGGGATCAAATTACGCCTACATAAATGAACGCGGATTCTACGCGCAAGCGCTTTCTCGTAGATGGATATGAGGGCGTTTTGAATCGAGATGGGCCGCAGATCTTTAGGACAAGTGATTAATCTCTTTTTAGGTAAAAAAAACTCGACGGCTGATGTTGATGTCCGCTATGTCAGACGGGGAGGCTAGTAGCATTGTGATGGCGACCTCCTTTCTCTGACTGTATGTCAAAAGCTGACAGACACGAGTGGTGAGTGGCGCGTGGGATTTGGAGGTGCCCGGGAGTGGTCCCCAGGAGTTAAGGATATCTATAACAGATAAGTCCCTACTCCTGAAGTCACACCAAGGCGGGATTGGTTGGAGAGATTGAGTGGCTCCATAATTATGTAAGGAAAGTGACTCCTCTAAAACTTTGTCAAGGCCTATGCTACCAATCCAAACCAAGGCTCTATCCTTCCAGCAAACAAACTTCTCCTTCTTAAATATCTTCCAGAAGGAAGCCTGAGAAGGGTTTAGGCGAGCAATGCTTGCCCTATCCTTGCTCAGCTGGAGCATATATCTAGAGCTCCAATATTCATTCGAGAGGATATGTCTGGCGGAAACAGAGAGATTGGGAAGGTGTAACATTTTAGCTAGGACCTTGAGCTTTGTTGGAGTAGGATTGTATATTCGACCTTTATAGGTAGTCGAAAGGATCGCGGTAGCTTGCGATGAGTGGTAGGAATTAAATTCGGTCAAACTCTCAATTCCAATTCTGGGGAAGAGTTGGATAGCTGCCTGAAAGAAGGCCACTCTAATAGGATCAAAGTGAAACCTTCTTTTAAGCAACGTATCGTCCTCTAGCCGCCAGCGAATTAGGTCATGAGAGGTGGTCTGTTGTTGACGCGACTGCTCGGTGCAAATGGGTTTCAACAACCACATCTTATGTAGCAGTAATATGTCGAGGAGAGAATTTGTTGTAGAGCAATGAAAGGTTGGGGAAGGTGGTTTATGAATAAGATAGTCGATCCTTGCTCTGCAGAGTGCTGCATTTATCCAACGACCAGTTCTGTCGTTGAAGTCACCAAGTAACATGTCATAACCGCTCCCCAATATTTGATCCAGGAGGTCACGGTTCTTGTGAATTTCTCCTGGCCGAATATAGACATTGGCTATGCTTATACGCTTACCGTTCTTACAAAGTGATATAGCTAAACAAGATAGGGCTGGACAAGAGTAGTTTAATAGGAGGGATGATCTTAAGGAGCTTTTTACTAGGGTTAAAAGACCTTGTGATGAAGAGGAGTGAGGGGGGTTATATAAGGAGTAAAGTTGGTGTATATGTGCTTAGGGATAAATCGAGTAATATCCTGGGGGAGACGGATAGACCGCGTCTCCTGAAGGACTATAACATCTGCATCGCTACCAGATATAAGGCTAAGGGCGGAAGCACCTCCCGAATTCCACTGAAGGATATTCAGTGAAAAAGGCCCTTGATTACTTCCCATTGCGTAAGTGTTACCGAAGTGGGACGCCCTCCACCTAGTCGCAACTAGAGGCGGAAAGGTCGCCTTTACCGCTTCCCGTCACGACAAATGGAGTCGCTTGCCCAGGATTGCATTGGCAGGAAAATTAGTTTTCATTGAGTTTTTTGAACGCTCCGACATGCTAAATTTACTCATTTTTTTTGGTTTGCTGATGTTTTTTTGTTTGTTAGTGGTCATGTAAGCGTGCAGTTTGCACGCATTTTCCACGTTAAATGAGTAAATTTAGCATGTCGGAGCGTTCAAAGAACTCAATGAAAACTAATTTTCCTGCCAATGCAATAAACGAGGTAAGTGGAGATTTAGGTTCTCTTGAATATATTCCGGAGGGTGAACTTCCCCTGATACCAAAATTATCCAACCTGGTGATTATCAGACTTTTGGTGCCTCTGGAAAGGCAGAACATGTTCAATGTTTTTATAAGAGGCTTTGCTCATCGATTTAAAAAAAGGATATTGTTCAATGCGATTAAATATTATGAATCTGAGATTAAAATCTAATTCTGCACTCCTGATCTCGCAATGTCGTACGTAGACTACTTTAAAAAAGAGCATTCGGAACAAGGTATAATTGCTTCCAAACCAATCCTGGCAACAATAAAGATAAATAATATGCCCACATACATTTCAGAAGAAGATATATCAGCCCTAGAAACTGATTACAAAATCTCTAACGTGCGCTTTATAAAAGGGATTAAAGGCTTCCCCATTCCCGTGGCGTTCTGCAATGCCCCGGTTGATGAAGCTCTAAAACTATCGATTTCGACATGCAATCCTTTAATGGGGTATAATTTGAGATTTTCAATAATCGAAACCGACTCACTAACGTACCCTCACTGCAACAATTGCCATCAGTGGGGGCATTGGTCTGCTGGCTGTTCTCTACCCCATAAGTGCGGCGTGTGTGGTACAACTGCTATACATCCTGAGAAGTGCGAAAGTAAGCCATTTTGCGCGAACTGCGGTGGTGAGCACCCCGCATGGTCAAAAAAGTGTAAAATCTTTAAAGCGTACCAAAAGAGACACAGGGGTGTGACAGCAAAACCGACTAGCTTCGTGGAAGCTGTCTCGTCTAACAAGAAAGACGACAGGATGCCGGATACGGAAATTCATAAACTTATTGAAATGCAGCATCAGGCATCAATGATTCAACTTGAAAAATTGGTCCAAAAATTGGTGGGTCAATTAGCGGAATCCTTCCGTTCTCCTCCTTCTGAGAAGACTAACAATGTTAAGAAGCCACCAAAATCTAAGAAACGAAACGGGTCAGCGCTGAGTATAGCTGCTCTAAAGCTTGCTCGGAAGAATTCGATCTGGGCTATGGCTAACGAGGGAAATGAAGATATCGCTTGTGGGCAAGCGACTCCATTTGTCGTGACGGGAAGCGGTAAAGGCGACCTTTCCGCCTCTAGTTGCGAGTAGGTGGAGGGCGTCCCACTTCGGTAACACTTACGCAATGGGAAGTAATCAAGGGCCTTTTTCACTGAATATCCTTCAGTGGAATTCGGGAGGTGCTTCCGCCCTTAGCCTTATATCTGGTAGCGATGCAGATGTTATAGTCCTTCAGGAGACGCGGTCTATCCGTCTCCCCCAGGATATTACTCGATTTATCCCTAAGCACATATACACCCACTTTACTCCTTACATAACCCCCCCCTCACTCCTCTTCATCACAAGGTCTTTTAACCCTAGTAAAAAGCTCCTTAAGATCTATCTCCTATTAAACTACTCTTGTCCAGCCCTACCTTGTTTAGCTATATCACTTTGTAAGAACGGTAAGCGTATAAGCATAGCCAATGTCTATATTCGGCCAGGAGAAATTCACAAGAACCGTGACCTCCTGGATTAAATATTGGGGAGCGGTTATGACATGTTACTTGGTGACTTCAACGACAGAACTGGTCGTTGGATTAATGCAGCACTCCGCAGAGCAAGGATCGACTATCTTATTCATAAACCACCTTCCTTAACCTTTCATTGCTCTACAACAAATTCTCTCCTCGACATATTACTGCTACATAAGATGTGGTTGTTGAAACCCATTTGCACCGAGCAGTCGCGTCAACAACAGACCACCTCTCATGACCTAATTCGCTGGCGGCTAGAGGACGATACGTTGCTTAGAAGAAGGTTTCACTTTGATCCTATTAGAGTGGCCTTCTTTCAGGCAGCTATCCAACTCTTCCCCAGAATTGGAATTGAGAGTTTGACCGAATTTAATTCCTACCTCTCATCGCAAGCTACCGCGATCCTTTCGACTACCTATAAAGGTCGAATATACAATCCTACTCCAACAAAGCTCAAGGTCCTAGCTAAAATGTTACACCTTCCCAATCTCTCTGTTTCCGCCAGACATATCCTCTTGAATGAATATTGGAGCTCTAGATATATGCTCCAGCTGAGCAGGGATAGGGCAAGCATTGCTCACCAAAACCCTTCTCGGGCTTCCTTCTGGAAGATATTTAAGAAGGAGAAGTTTGTTTGCTGGAAGGATAGAGCCTTGGTTTGGATTGGTAGCATAGGCCTTGACAAAGTTTTAGAGGAGTCACTTTCCTTACATAATTATGGAGCCACTCATTCTCCCCAACCAATCTCGCCTTGGTGTGACTTCAAGAGTAGGGACTTATCTGTTACAGATATCCTTAACTCCTGGGGACCACTCCCGGGCACCTCCAAATCCCACGCGCCACTCACCACTCGTGTCTGTCAGCTTTTGACATACAGTCAGAGAAAGGAGGTCGCCATCACAATGCTATTAGCCTCCCCGTCTGACATAGCGGAAATCAACATCAGCCGTCGAGTTTTTTTACCTAAAAAGAGATTAATCACTTGTCCTAAAGATCTGCGGCCCATCTCGATTCAAAACGCCCTCATATCCATCTACGAGAAAGCGCTTGCGCGTAGAATCCGCGTTCATTTATGTAGGCGTAATTTGATCCCACCGAGTTTTCATGGGTTTGTCAAAGGGCGCTCGGTCCATTCAGCAATTGGTGAAGTGCATCAGTTTTGTCAGGATAATAGTCATCAGCTTGCTGTGGCTGTTTTTCTTGATTTTTCAGCTGCATTTGACCGGATCTCCATTCCCTTCGTTATCTCCTCTCTCAGGTCCCTCAGGTTGCCTGCGAGAATTGTTAACAGGGTGGAGATATTGTTGTACACAAAGCGGTTCTACTATGAAGACGACCCTGATGCGCGTCAGTTCTACCCTATTACAGGTGTACCTCAAGGATCCCCACTTTCTCCAATCTTATATCTTGCTGCATCCATTGTTCTATTCAAGAATTTTAAACGTTATCAACATCTACTGGTATATGCTGATGATACCACAGCCTTGTTCTCTGGACGCAGGTGCAAAGATGTAATCTCTGACATCAGCCGTTTCTTTTTAAGATTAAAAGACCAGTTGCCCCCATCCAATCTTATTTTAAACTCCTCTAAATCACAGGTGGTAGTCTTTAATGGCGTTCCTGCCACCAAAAAGAAACTTAAGAGACTAGCACTCTCTGCACTCTCCTCCATTTTGCAGCATCAACCACTCCCCATCTTCACGAGTCGAGTAAAATATCTGGGGTTCACCGTTACGGTGAATTGGTCGGCGAAAGCTGACCTGGATAGACTTAAACGTATCGTGAAGCAAGCTAGGTGGGCTCTGAAACGGGCCCAGCATCTGTCATTGAATGGGATAACTCAAGTGCGCCTCTGGGGTGCTTGGGCTATCTCGGGATTAGTCTTCTTCTCACGAGGACGTCCCCCAGAACAAAGACTAAGGTTTCTCAAGCTCCTCATCTCGAGATTACCAACCATAGTCCGCCTTGACTGGACTCTTAGGTGTGTGAGAGACCCCGAATGGTTCAGTCAGAGGGCGGCGCGCTGGTGTGGCCGAGGGGCTCAGATCCCTATGGACCTGAGGCCGTGAATATAAGTTGAAGATTTCAAAATACACGTCGTGAACAGTTTCTATTTTAAGTTGTCTTTTGCATGTTTTTGTTTCTTAAGTTTTTATCAGTTATATAGGCGACTTCAATATCCGTCTAGACCGCCCCTCTTCCACAGATTCCATCCGCTTCATCAACATTCTATCCAACTACAATTACAAACTAATCTCCACTGCCCCACACATATACTTGGCGGGGCACTCGACATCATCGCTGTCCCCGATCATTTTGCTGCCCACACCTCACTGTCCATCTCTGATCCTGGTCTATCCGATCACTTTCTTATCACCCTTGATCTCGCTCGCAACCACACCCCTCCTCACACACCTACAATCCTACGTCGCCCTTGGAGAAATCTTGACCTTTCCCTTCTCCGCTCTGCCTTACTCAAATCGTCTCTATCATTACCCACAATAACATATTCATCTCCTCACGATCTCGCCTTTCTTTTCGACTCTGAACTCACATCCACTCTCGATATTCTCTTGCCCTTCAAGTCTCAACCACACCGTCGCTTGCACCGTGCCCCATGGTTTGACATCCAATGCCTACTCTCAAAGCGTCGACTCCGCCATGCTTTTCGAGTATATCACCGCTCTCTCAGACGCGATTTCCGCTCGATCACTCCGTCTTTCCGTGATTCCTATCTTGCTCTTCGCCGGTCTC